>LPNX010379758.1:141567-153628 GCA_001517045.1 Pseudotsuga menziesii
CGTGATATAACATTTCAAGCTGAAGATTGGAAAGCTCAATGGGGATCTACTTCAACCGTCCGGAATAAGGTACGAGGTTCGATCCTTTAGTGTTAGATTGTTTATTTCTATTGCATATTGGGAAAGATTGATTTATGGAATCTAGCTGTCTGTTGTGGTACCCCAAGCCATAGGAATTTCTCTCTGTAACAGAATTGGCGACTCCGCTGGGGAGTTCCTAGTAGTTGACCTTTGGGGATTGGTTTCTTGGCATTCAATGTATTTGAATTGATCTCTCTCTCTTGTTTTTGTGTCGGGTATGGGGGCATGTATGCTTGGTAGAGTCTGATTGGTGTAAAATTAGTCTCAGCCTGTTTGTTTACCTTGATTTGTGCATCTTTTTCTTCCTGTACACGGGTTTATTGTTTACAGTCACGTATACACGTGGTTTCCTCTGGGATTTCCGCGTATACACGCGGGTTTACTGCGCACATTCGCGTATACTATGGTTTTTACCTTTTTGTGGAAGGAAGTGGATTGCTGGGTGAATTCTGTTAGTTGCTGAGTCTCCTTTGGCACTTCCTGAGTCTGTTATTACCTCTGTTTTTGACCAGAAACGTTTTTTTTTAGCCTAAATTTTTTTTTTTAGGAAAGTTCTTGTCATGGCATCTTTGATTTTTTGTTTGAGATTAGTGCATTAGAGTCTTTTACATTAGTGCTTTGCTAGAATGATGTCTATGTGTGCTTGCAGAGTCTGGGGTGGTTAGAATCATTCTTTTGCTTTTCGTATCTCTTTATTTTCAAAAAATACAAAAATATTTGCTTCTCATTATGCATTGCATTTTGCACGTTGCATTGTACTTGCACTAGCTATAGATTTGCTTTGGAGTAATAATCAGGACTTCATATAGGAAATTTGCATTCAGCATTTGAAGAGGAAATTTTGCATTTCACGTAGTACGCATACCCTATTTTTCATGGACACAATGCATTTGCATTGATTGTTAGGTGTGCATTTTACTTCTTGTTGCGTCATAACACCATTAGTTGCACGACCATATCCTATTTTTGAGTAATAAAGCCAAATAAAATCAACGCTAAATAAAATGAATTACACTCTTTTCTTTTCTAGGGTGCACCAACAAGCTTAGGTTTTAGGATCTTGGAATAGTTCATTGTGAGTCAATTCTCCAAGATCATAAAACAAAAACAACTAGGTGTCTGTCCAGGGAGTGTGTGAAATCCTTGGTATAACCAACGTTCTCAGGAAGCTCCTCTCAAAAGGGAGTCAAGCACTAGGCAGTGTGAGCGGTTTTTTGACTGGGATAACCCCTGGTTAGGAACTGTGTACCACCGGCGATATAGCCAGGATTGTATTCGTATCTGGGGGCTCTTTCGAGAGTTTCGGGCTTTGCTACCCTTCCCATACGGTAAATCCCGCCCACGACTGTCTGCCTGAGCGTTGATTATATTGAGGTGACCTTAGTGACCTTACCTAGGATATCGAGGGGGTACGTGTAGAGGTTATTCTGCATGTTTCCTGGCCAGGTTGGGGTCGGACAGCACAGTCTCTATATGCATTGAAGCTGAGGGCCACAATAATTGGTTTCAAACCTCTGCTTGTGGTGACAAGGGCCTCTCAAGCCTCTCCTAGGTGAGACATACTGGCCACATTCGGGAGCTCACTTATCCAGCCCCTGTTTGCTTGCTTTTGGCTTTAGATTTGATAGTGATTGATCTGTGCACGCTAGTTGGCCTAGGGTTGACGTAAATAGAGAGTCTTTGCTATTTTTTGAGTCATTGTGGATTCGGGGGCGGCTCCGCGCCGTTCTCATCGTTTAGCAGGACTTCCGCTTCCTACTGATCCTCCTCCTCTGGGAGAGGGACCTAGATAGTCTAGGCGGACTATATCACACATTGATTCACACACCATGGGAGACCATTCAGAGGACACATCTGATTCACTTCCTCCTCCCATTCGTGTTGACGATGGGGATTTTACACCTACTTATGATCCTTCACCCGACCTAACCGAGTTAGGACCTGTGATTTCTGAGATAGGAGCCTCGTTTGATAGACCTATTCATTCTAGGCCTGACCCCTCGTTACAGCATTACCGGTATGGAATGCCGGAAGATGCCGAGACTCACTTTGAGCCTGCCAGCACTAGCTATGGTGGTTATGCTACGACTGGTTTTCCTATGCATGATTTAACATTTGAATTTGACCCTAACACTATGCCTGGGGGCATTCCCACACCTTACCTTGCAGAGAGGTTTGGGAGTACTAGCCATATTGCACCTTCCATCCTAGTGGTGGAAGCTACATCTTATATACCTCCTAGGGCTAGAGTTAGTGATCCCATAGCGATACCAGGTTCCAGAAGAGTGACGATAGGTACTAGCACATATCTTATTACTGAGATCCCTTCATCCTCGCTTCTGAGTTCTTCGAATGCGAATCCTCCACCTCCTTCACGTGGTCCTTCGATTCGGCACTTAGCTGCGAGTCAAGTCCATACTATAGTTTCTAGACCCATTGCGTCTCAAGCCTACATACCACCCATCGTTTCGGGAGGATATGTTCATGTTTCTAGAGGTCAGGTTGCTACTTCCTCGACATATATCCCTATTTCGGGCATGTATATTTCGACTTTCGGAATGTATATACCTTCCTATGGAGTGTCTCATGGGGCATCGCATGCGATGACCTATGCATCCCATCATGGGATGCAGTATGGATAGGTTTCTGCGCCTTATGGAGGCAGGTATTCACAACCTACTTATCCTCCTGCTTATGGCTTTGTAGCTCCTTCTAGTCAAGGTCCACCTTATTATGGTACTTCGGCACCACCCTATACGGGTCATACGGGAGGAGGTCACTATGGCCAAGGTCATGGTGGTAATCAATCCTATGTGAACCAGGGAGCGGTCCAAAGACCTAATCATTTGAAACTCCCTTTCCTCGCGACACTTAATTTACCTGACTTATCAAGACTTACGAACGATCCTGTAGCTCATGACCTGGCTTGGCCGGCTGTCCCTACCAAGATTCCTTCGGATATACCTAAATTCGAAGGAAAACCAGGAGAGGATCTGAGTGAACACGTTACGACTTTCCACCTATGGTGCTCTTCCAATTCCTTGCATCAGGACTCTGTCCGCTTGAGACTATTTCAACGCACCCTCACAGGGCCAGCGGCAAAATTGTATATAGAGTTGCCTAGGGGTGCCTTTACCTTGTTCGACAATCTTGCGATGACTTTCCTGAATCACTTCCAGCTACCAGTACGGTATGATGTTGGTACTGAACTCTTGTCGACATTTCGGCAAGATAAAGCCACCCATATTTCTGATCATATTCAGGAGTGGCGTAGATGGAAGAGATTAATCAAAGCCTTTATACTGCCAGAATTCCTCCTTGAGTGGTTCCTCAAATCCTTATTGCCATATATAGCGAAGGATGTTTCTACATCCGGAGTGCAAAATGAGGAACAAGCAATCTTTAGGGCGCAGGAACTGGACTTGATCTATGCTCAATCTGGTTTATTATATGAGATTATACCCAACGCTCCTCGTTCGAGTTTTGATCCCAAAGTCAAGCCTGGACCACATGCCGATGGCATTGTGGGTTGTGCAAGTAAAAAGCCTGCAGGTTCGGTTGCGAAACAAGTAGCTCAGTTGTCAACCAACCAATCTACCTCGGGACAAGCTACGCCTTCGTCTCAGCCTACCCAAACGGCGAATGTACATGCTGTGCAATCGTCGGACCAGAAGGGTAACCAGCAACCCGGACGGAATCGAAAGAAGGGTAAAAACAATAAGAAGGGTGGGAATAAAAATCAAAATGCCAATAATAATGACAAGAACAATAAGAATGCTGGGGGGGACAAGGAAAATAAATGTAAGGTTAAGTTTCCTTGCAAGCTATGTAAGGAAGATCACCTCACTCACTTGTGCCCTAGGATGGATGAAGCTTTGAAGTTCATAGCACAAGGCCCAGCTGTGTTAACAAACCCTTTACCACATAACCAGAATATGAACTTGAAGTCCCAGGACAAATCTAGTGATGAGGATCCACCTGAGACTAGTGGTCATGGGTGCATTAACATGGTGCGTGCCGCGAAGGTTGTGACACATGCGAAAGATTATACTTCGTCTCAGCCCAGCCCAGGCAAGGAACCTGATCCACCAAGAACGCCTTTGCGCATTCCGAAATCGGCTGACAAACCGATGGATAAGCCTGTGGATAAACCAGAAGCTACACCTCGCATTCCTAAGGGGGTACTTAACCGCTCAGGGCATAATCCAAATGCTCGAGCCGCCCAGAACTATTCAGTTGTCGAGGACTTGGGTCATACTCCTTGTGCGATGTCTGCATTGGAGGTGCTTCAGAGTTGTCTGTCGCAAAGGAAGGCTTTTCTTTCCGCTCTCGGTGTGAATGGTGATGATTCTTCCTCAATGATCAAATTTGAAACTGCAGGACATCAGCCTCGCTTGCCCTATTATGTGTCCCTTTTGATACATGTGGAATGTCTTAATATGACCGTCAAGCAGACTGTGATTGACGAGGGCACTGCTACTTCTGTGATGTCTTTGTCTTGTTAGAAGGGTCTTAGTTCTCTTGAGTTGTCAAAGTCGACGACCATGTTAACTGCTTTCGATGGGAGATCGTTTAGGCGCACGGTATACTTCCTTCTCTTAAAGTCCGTTTGGGAGGGAAGACCGTTGCGATAGAGGTTGAGGTGGTTGATGCGCCCCTTGACTACAATCTCTTACTGGGAAGGAATCGGATGTATAGTATGCAAGCCGTTGCATCTTCCGTGTTTTGTGTAGTATGCTTTCCTCATAACAGGAAGATTGTAACGATTAACCAAATGGCATTCAAAAATCCGCCTGTTACTGCATCGTCAGGGACTTCGGTTCCGAAAGTTGAACATTCCCAGCTGGCAACTGGGAGTGTGGGTGTTGGAATGTATCCTTCCCTCATGGGAACCTTTAGTTGTCCTGCATCCATCCTCATGATAGGATCGAGTTTCGATGGAGCTTCCACGTCTACGCGATCGGTGCCTTTTCGCACATGTCATATGGGAGATCCTTGGATCCTTCCTTCACCGAGTCCTTCTAGTGAGTCCATCGAGACGAGTGTGCCGTTGCCTGCAGTTATGATAGCTTACCAAGCTAATCTTGAGTCTGCTGCAGTGCCTTGTTCTTCGTCTTCGCGGACGGAGGAGGAAGACCCCTATGTGCTGCCGACATGGGCAGTACAGTCTTCTCATGCCCACGATTGTCTTGATACGGTTTTCCCTTCAGATGAAGCGATTATCGAGGCTATGTCAGGAGTTGAGCCACCTTGGGAGGAACTTCATCATCGATCATATTTTCTTCCAGAGCTCGACCTTTTGGAGCATGAGGATTATAGGGAGATTCTTAGTCAGAAAGTTGGTAGACCTATGGTTCCATTAAGCTCTCCTGGTTAGATGGCTGATGGAAACATGGCGAACATATCGTCGACCATTCCTATCAACATTTCTCGCAATCGTGGTACAATTGAGAACGTTTATATTGGGGCAGATTGTTCCCAAGATGAGATTCGTGAGTATATCGATCTATTCAAGGAATTTCGTGATGTTTTTGCTTGGTCTTATGATGAGATGCTAGGAATTGACCCTCGAATTGTCGAACATGAAATTAAAACTTACCCCAACGCTAAGCCTGTTTGACAGCATTTACGCGCCGTGAATCCTAGGAAAGCACCCGCCATAAAGGCAGAGATAGAGAAACTATTGAAAGCGGGTTTCATCTATCGCGTTCCCTTGACGGAGTGGGTTTCAAATCCCGTTCGGGTAGATAAGAAGCAAGGAGCGATCCGCATATGAACTTATTTTTGTGATTTAAATCGTGCCTGTCCTAAGGATAACTTCCCCACACCATTTATAGATTAGATTTTGGATGAGTGTGCAGGTAGCGAGGTGTTCTCCTTCATGGACGGATTTTCCGGATATAATCAGATTCAAATAAAACCCGAGGACCAACACAAGACTGCATTTATTTGTCCTTGGGGAACTTTTGCATATTGGAAGATGCCTTTCGGCCTTAAAAACGCCGGAGCTACGTTTCAGCGGGCGATGACCTTGATCTTCCACGATCTCAAGTCTATCATTGAAGTATTTTTGGATGACCTCGCTGCTCATTCTCGCATGAGGATGCGTCATTCTTATCACTTGAGATTGGTTTTCGAAAGATGCCGGCATTATTCTATTAGATTGAACCCTCATAAGTGCATCTTTTGCGTGAAGTCAGGTCGTTTGTTAGAGTTCATCATTTCCAAAGAGGGGATAAGAGTCGACCCTTTGAAGGTGGAGGCAATACTTCAGTTGTCTCGCCCGAGAAATATTTGTCATCTTCAGTGTTTGCAACGCATGGCAAACTTCCTACGAAGATTTGTAGTCAATTTCGCCAATTTGACTAGAGGCTTTATGCGTCTCTTGAAGAAGGATACTCCCTTTGAATGGGATGAGTGAGCCCAGGAGTCCTTCGATGCACTTAAGCGAGCCCTAGCATCGGCCCCGGTGATTAGTCCTCCGGATTATAGCCGTGATTTCATATTATATGTGGCCGCATCTTTAGAGACGATTGGGATGGTATTGGTTCAGGAGGATGAGGAGCTCCAAGAGCATGTCATTTATTATCTGAGCCGAAACCTTATTGACGCAGAGCTTCGATATTCTCATGTCGAGAAGCTTGCCTTAGCTACCGTTCATGCGGTGCAGCATTTGAGACATTATATTCTCCTTCGCCAAACCTTGGTGGTTGCCCATGTCAATCCATTTCAGTTCGTCCTCACACGAAGGATGGTTGGGGGAAAATACAATAAATGGATTGTCAACGTGTAAGAGTTTGATCTCGAATTTGTTTCGGCAAAATCGAAGTAATCATTGATCTTTGCAGAGCTTATATCGGATTTTCCAAGTGAGGCTGAGGAGCCGGTATGTGAAGATACGTTCGTGGATGAACACATTTTCTTAATCTCAACGGCTGACCCATGGTACGGGGATATCATTGTATATCTACAAACACAGAGGATCGCTACTCACCTCTCGCGAGATGAGCGACGTCGATTACGTCACGTTTCCAAGAACTACCTCATAGTGGACAATACTTTCTACCGCCGTGGAGTAGATTCCCTTTTACGGCGTTGTTTGACTCATGAGGAGGCTGAGGTAGTGCTTAATGATTACCATGGAGGGGCGTGTGGCGGTCATTTATCAGGGATTTCTACAGCTCAGAAGATTTTGAGAGCAGGATATTTCTGGCCGTCGATCTTCAAGGATTGCATTGAAGCGGTCAAGAGGTGCCACCCTTGCCAGGTGTTCGCACGTAACATGCACTCGAAGCCTGCCCCGTTACACCCTATTATCACCGCCGGTCCCTTCACCAGGTGGGGGTTAGATTTTATGGATTGAAACCCAGCTTCGGCTGGGGGGCACCATCATATCATAGTAGCTGTCGATTACTTCACGAAATGGGCAGAGGCAATGCGTACTATAAAATCCGACGGTGAGACAGCTGCTCATTTTGTATTCAACCAAATTATTACTCGGTTCGGGATTCCGAGAGAGCTTGTCACTGACCATGGCTCACACTTTCAGAACCGTATGATGGAAGAGTTGGCATCCAAGATAGGGTATAAGCAAGAGAACTCCTCTTCTTACTATCCTCAAGCGAATGGACAGGTTGAAGCAGTGAATAAGTCACTTAAGTCCATTCTCCAACGAACCATTGCACAAAGCAAGACGAACTGGCATATCATGTTATACCCTACTTTGTGGGCATATCGAACCGCGGTTAAGACTGCCAGTGGTTTTTCTCCATATCAACTTGTTCATGGAGTGGATTCGATTTTGCCAGTTGAATGCGAAATTCCCTCATTGAAGTTAGCCGTAGAACTCTTACCAGACACTTCACCTTTGGAGGAGCGTTTGGTCCACCTTGAGCAACTCGATGAGCAGCGTAGAGATGCCTTGGTGGCTCTAGAAGTTAATAAGCGTCGCATGAAGGCCCAATACGATAAGTCTGTCCGCCTAAGAGTGTTTAGTGAGGGAGACTTGGTCCTTTTGTGGGATCAATCGAAAGAACCCTTGGGGGCAGGAAAATTCAATCCTATGTGGCGTGGTCCTTATGTAGTCAAGCGTGTCTTAGAGAAGGGTGCCTACGAGTTAGTGGATTATGAAGGGATAGACTTGGCGGAGCCTAGAAATGGGATCTACCTTAAAAAATACTATGCATGATCTTTAGCCAAGGTTGTTTGTTGTACATTATTGTACATCTTTTTTGCATAGTTAGGTCTTCTTTATCGTGATTGGGTTTGTGATTAGTTTCCGTTTTTGTGGCAGATGTCAAGGGAATATTCCACCTTCATAGGATTCGCAGATGGTGCAAGCCGTCACACTCAACACTCAACCTCAGCTGCTTGGGTGATTTATACTCCAATGGGTCGAGTACTGTCTTCAGGAGGTGTATTTTTACGGCCATCTTCCAACAATATTGTTGAATATAGCGCCGTTATCGAGCTCCTCCGTGATGCCATTTCGCATGGTGTCCTCTCTCTTGAGGCACGTCTTGATTCAGAGTTAGTAGTGTCGCAGCTAAATGGTTTGTACCATGTTAGAGATCCTACATTATTAAGGAGATTCTTGCGAGTAAGATTGTTAGAACGGCAATTTGAGAGTATCACATATATACACATTCCTAGAAATTATAATCAAGTTGCTGATTCATATGCTAACTACGTGTTAGATTGGCATTTGTCTCATTCATAATAAATTAATCATAAACACATTTGTACACATGTAAATAAATAAACCGGTCACAATAAAACTTTTTTATATACATCAAAAATGTGGTGATACATAGTGTCATAATACAAAAAAGTGGAGCTTTCACAGCTTCCATCATATACACGGTAGTACAAAAGAGATATGCTCCTAGATGTCTAGTCTTGTGGAGGAGGGGGGTTGTGATCATGATATGTCACTACGGCTCTAGCTAGCCGCCGGAACAAGAGCACCCATGCGCGTGGCACACCCACCACCTGTCGCTGCATAGCCTCTGGAAAGTCCTCGACTTGCGCCATAGGAACCCTGTGAGTCAGTCGCATGAAGTTGGTATGAATGTTTTGGAGTGTTTTCTCCGCATCCACACCAGTGATGTCGTCTCCTCTTACCCTCCGTCTATGATGTGGGAATCCCTCTAGTCACCGTGGACCCACATCTGCACATGAAAGGTAGTTGTCACTATGTATTATCACCCCAAAACATGTCTTTTTGGTTTCATATAATCAAGAAAACACAAAAAAATTAAATAATTCAAAAATATTAAAAAGAGCGAGGGTTGAGATTCGTTACCTATGTCTCCGAATGCTGACCCTGGTGGTAATGGCATGTCCGGATCACCCCAGAAATCTGTCCCCCCATAGGGATAGTCATCTATAGCAACGATCTGTCGTCGCCACCATGGGAAAAAGTCGGCTGGATAGGGGTTGGCCACCCTACCACCCCCCAGCCTGCGCATCGCATCTGCCCAACATCGTTGGGCCAGATCTCGAACCCCGTGGAGAGGAACATCCACTCTAGGGCTCAATCCTGGAACCCGCTCATAGAAGAACGTGCTCAGTATGCTGCTGAACCCAAAGTTCCGGATCCTACCTGCCTTACACTCATTGAGCTGATGTTTCATATTGCCCAGTAGTGTAGTACTCCAGTCATATACGGTCGGTACCATACACTCCACCGCATAGTACATCTATGCTCGAGAGGCCTGATGGAGTGATGCTATGCATGCTATCCTACCCAGTGTCAGTAGAATGGCCTTTAGGCCTAGTACCTATATACTGTTGATGGGAACCTGACTTCCCACCTTCTCCATCTCTCGGTAGCAGTATACTGCGACATACTCATCGATAGTAAGCCCGTGACCTGGCCCACCTCTGGAACGAAGGTTCACTACCTCCCCCCGTCTAGATAGACCTGTGATGAAATAGATATCCTCCACCTCCAGGGTGAGTGACATACCGTCTATCCGGAAAGACTCTGAGTCTGGATCCCAGTAATCTACTAGCATCTGTATCAGCCCTGGTTTGGCCCTCAAGCCACCTAGGCACCAGAACTTATAGATTCCACATGCACGTAATACTTGATGAGCCCTTACATCAGCCCTGACAGCCTCTTCTACTTCACCATGCTCACGTTCTCACCATTCAAGCACCATCCTGCATGAGAAGTTCACCAGATGTCCATTAGATTTCTTGAAAATAGCTTGTGCGGCATCATACGCGGTTTCTAGTCCATTTTCCACGTATAGACAGCCATGTACGCGAAAAAAGCTTCGATACCCACGTGGGCCATGGCGCTCATGTCAGTTTGGCTTTAACTCGCCCATTTTACCGTGAAAACTTGAAAAAATTGTATTAAAATACAAGCTGGGAACATGAGTAAGTACCTGGAGGAAACGGTTCTGAATTCCGCCGGCTGAATCTCCAGGAATTCGCAGTTGAATATCAGAGCTCCAATGGGTAAAAGTTTCAAATGAATTCCATTTCTTACTATTTGTAGAAAAATTTTGAAATATTTGAAATTTTTTACCCCCTTTTATATAGTTTTGACCGTTTATAACCATTTTGGACTGTTTCTGACATAATTGGTGATGTAGATGACCGTTTTCAGTGCCGTTTGAGCCGTTGGATTGACCCGTTCGTACTCTTCACAGGTATAACGTCTACACTGGTATATAGGTTAGGTTCACTACCATTTGCATTTTGCATGACCTTATGACCATGTCACTATAACCTTAGGTACGAACCCACTCTGTTATGTTACAGAACCTTCTTGCTGCTATAGAAGTGGCATGACACGAGTGGTAGAGCCTCACCTTACATCGGTACCCTAGTTAGCGCCTTATTTGCATTTGGTGCCCATGCTGATGTTTCTCCTTTTTAGGGTGTGGGAGTCCGTTGTATAGTACCGCCATGACATTTAGCAAGAGCCTCATACTCTTCTTGATCTTATGCTGGCCTGTTTCCCTCCGGACTCCCCTTATGACAAGTTGTGAATGCATTATCATGAGCTTTGCCTGTCTTATTGAGCTTTATGCCGGCTCTCCTGACTTTGCGTTTCAGCCATATAGCCCGAGCTTGTCTCATGTCTAGCCATGCAGAGCCATTTTATATATCCTTCGCAGCTTGATTTCCCTTTTTTACAGGGAGGGGATTTTCCCCCGAGTGTCGATATCCTACACATGTATCCTTGCATTGAGCATAGGTATGTTCCACTGCATGGAACTAGTTTGTTTGCCCTTATGACACTCGTCTCCTCCTAGTCTGTAACTATAAATCTAGTTTATTCTTTTTTCAAGCTTTTCAAATAACTGAAAAAGACCAAAAAAATCAAAAAACCAAAAAGCCGGACAAGGAAAGATATTATCTTTGGCAGTTGTCGAGTCATGTCGCCTTCGAACAGAGCACTGTATATCACATCCGTTGGTTGGGTTATAGTTTGACTGTAGGAGCTGTACTCGTTTATCTGAGTTTATCTCCACCGACTGGTTAAGCTTCCAGTCCTTATGGAGCCTCTATTGATGCCTCCTGCGTCATAGAGATGTCCCAGTTTGTATATCGAGTCTATGCTGCCTCCATTCAGTCACCATACGCCGTTATGCTCTTGTTCAAAGGAAGTTGAAACCTGAGTCGGCCATTCCTCAGTTATCTTGACTTTGCATGTCGGCCATTCCCGGTACAGTTACTGGTTCATGCACCTTATGATCGAGTCCTTCCACATCATACATCTTTGCTGAGTACCTCATGTTGGATGATGGGGGATTCCTTAATGCCCTCCTTCCAGCGGATTTCATCCCATCGACTTCAGATCATTTATTCTGGGATTGGAGTCTAGAGTCATATTGAGTGCCTTGAGACTTGCAGTCATTAGTGGTAGGTTCTCTCGCCATCGATAGTTTTGGGAATACATCAATGTCCCCTGATCGATGGACTCTCTCAAGTGTTCGACCTCAACACATTTATTCACACT
>LPNX010379758.1:153685-163707 GCA_001517045.1 Pseudotsuga menziesii
TTTGGACTCTAGTACCTTGATTCCCATTTTCATTATCGGTGGGTAATCTCACGTCTGTTAACGGTATACATCAATGACCGGTAATCAGACGATGGACTACTATGTTCGACCTCGACACCTCTATTCGCATAGTAGGACATGTACTCGTAGCGGTTTGTGTAGAAGACTTTCCAGATTGGTGGCATCACCTATATGCTACCTCCTTGATCGTGCCAGTGTTCATGAGATTTCAACTCTCGTGACTTGATCCAGTGTATGTCAGACATTTCCAGCCTATGGAGATCTTGATCTATCTTCAGCCTATGGAGATTATGGTCCGTTCTATGTTGTACATCTTCATCATGGAGATTCTGATATATGTATATTGTACGTGGCGATGACCACATATGTTCTATCATGTTTCATACCTATGCATGGCCATTGTACTCTTATGTATCCGGAACTACTAGATGTATTTGCAGATTATATGCAGAGTTGTATTATGGTATTATGCTGATTCGGTGGCTGGTCTTCCATTTGAGTACCTTCATCACTTCATTTCTGGGATGGACTTATAATGTATTTCAGCCATCATATAACCGCTCTGATCTCATACATTAGGGGGCATCTGTTATAGCGGATTTCACCACACTAAGTGAATCACACATTGTATGGACTTCCCCTGTCCCGCTGCAGACTCATTAACCCCCATGGACCACTTTTTATCTTTTGATGTAACCTTTACCATCCCTAAAAACATTATTAAAATGATATACGCGGCCTTTTCCCTGATAACCGCGTACATACGCGGATATTCCCTATATAGTCGCGTACATCGGGATGTGTGCATAGTCCAAAGCAGTTTGGAGTTTTCCTTGACTTGGATCCAACTCATATGACTCCTGGCCTTCCATATTCCTTGAGATCACACGGATTCGACCTTTCAATACCCCTTTGGAAAGCTATATAAGGAACCCCTTGGTACATTGAAAGCATAAGAGAGCTTTGAGAGTAACAAAACTATAGTCCATTGTTGCCAGGATTTATGCTTGAGTCTGCATCCCTTTGTCCCTTGGAGCACTGTTGTGTTCTTCCCAAGCTTGCCTTCTACTAGTAAGCTTGCTATCGAAGTGATGGAGGATTGAGGTGGTGGAGGCCCAAGTGGGGGATTCAGTTTCTCCGATTCGCAGACCTGCCATCAGAGGTTGTCACTTGTAATCTCTGATTATTATCAATAGAAATATCTTTTCCTGTCCAGTAATGTGTATTTGAATGAATATTGTTTCCATTGGAATATGTCAAATGCTTTTACATTATTGATTATATATGCTAGAATAGATCTGACACCATGAAATATAGTATGCTTGTATTGTTTACTTGTTGTTGAGGACGTGATATAACAATTCAAGATGAAGATTGGAAAGCTCAACGGGGATCTACTTCAACCGTCCGGAATAAGGTACGAGGTTCGATCCTTTAGTGTTAGATTGTTTATTTCTATTGCATATTGGGAAAGATTGATTTCTGGAGTCTAGCTGTCTGTTGTGGTACCCCAAGCCATAGGAATTTCTCTCCATAACAGTCGTAGCTACGACACTCTTCTTCATTATGCCCTACAGACTTACAAAACTGGCAGTAGGGGTTTTTGGGAACTTGAACATATCTCTGAAGAAGATGGCAGTGCTCAGGGTGATGTTGGCCAGAGGTTTGGCAAATCTCACAATACAGAACACCGGCATTGAATTGGTTGGGCGTGCCCGTATTTAGGTATGTTCTGACCACAGGGCACTGGTCCCTATCATGACCGTCGGAACGACATTGCATACACCAGACCTCCTCTCGACTGGTTTTAGCTTTCTTCATGTCGCAAAGCTCCAGGGCCATCGCTGCGAGCTGCGCTTGGATTTGAGCAATACTAGAATCGTCTCCGATGGGGGCAGTCTCTAGCTTCATTGCGATTTCCAGAGCCTCTTGCTGGTCAGCAACCTTCTGTTGCATGAGCGGAGTTCTGATATGCGGCAATAAAGCTGCGATAAACCATTCCTTGTGCTGTGCAGGACTAATGGTGAAGCTGACTTGGTCTAATAGAACTTTGAATCTCTGGTCAAAGTCCCACACGGATTCGCCGCGCCGCTGTTGAATCTCTTTGAGTTCAGTGATGCTCTGCGATTCTGATTTTGGTTTCTTAAATTCCTTAATGATGGCGGCCTTGATCTCATCCAAAGTGGGGCACTGATTACTGGAGAATTTCATGAACCAGGTCAAAGCCCGATCGCAAAAGGAAGTAATGAGCTACGCGGTTCTCACATCCAGGTCGGTAATACTCTTCGCGTTCCAGATGGCCTCACATAAAAACCAGAACTGTTCTGGATCTTCTGATCCCATTCCTTTGAAGATGGGCAGCTTAATGTCATCAGCTAGGTGGGCCATCGTGGTTCTGGGAGGGTTGGGAGGGGGACAAGACGTTGATGGGGGGGGGTTTACGGGGGAAAATTGACCTGTGGCCAGAATACTTGGACTTGGTTTCCTGTCACACTCCGACCGAACTTTAGGGGTAACAAAGCGACGCTGTGGGGTGATGGGAGGGTTTCCTACCGAAGGGTTTTCTTCAGGGTCTGGCTCTGGAGGGTTTACAGGGGGGAGTGCGGTGGTCTGTCCTGAGGAGTAGGACTCAAAGTCTCTTTTTTACCTTTGCTCACTTTCTGGCAAGCCACTTTGCGCGTCGAAAATATTCTCACTTGCAAACATATGTTAGTACTACTAAACTAACAGTCTGATTCAAATAATAATATACCCTTTTCAACCAATAGTATTTTAATCTTCAAGCTTAAGGAATTTAAAAAATTACCATGGGGGCCTTTGAAAAACTGTCGTTCAGCTTCGCTGAAAGAAGTGCTTGTGTCAATGGAAAACTCTGTCACGAAGGCTTCCAATGTTCGCGTCGTCCAGAAATCGACAGCGTGGGATACCTCGTTGTTCATGTGTTGCACAAGATTGACCCTTGTGGGGGTCCACACAGGAATTTGTCGAGCTTGAAAGTTCGTCCTCCTCTTTGTTAACCTAGACAACCACTGGTGCAACTCTATGTGGAAACTACCAAAGAAAATTTCATAAGCATCACAAAAAACATACCTTTGTAAAAAGTCACTTGCGCTTCGACACAGATTCGTATTCTCTTGCTGCGTGAATTTCATACAAGTCTCAGCAAACCAATCATCGATTTCCTTCACAGAGGACCTCCAGAACATAGCCCCTGAGGTACAATGTAAACCCCTCTTGAGCAGGTACTGAGTTCAACCGGAAACGAAACCAATTTGTTGGGAAATAGGGCAGACCCAGGTTTAATCCTTATGTGTCGTACCAACAAAAGACCCACCGTGTTGGCCCTTTTGGCAACAACGTGCACGCAGGTTGCAGTCTCACCCGAAATAGTAATGGGGTTCCGCAGAATCAGGTTTCTGCAAGCAGAGAGGGGGATTACTGTACCTTAGCCTTTAATAAACTTATTAATCAACAATTACTCACTTTGTCATTCATTTATAGATATATATAACTTCGCAGATAGATAAATAATCGTGACTTGCTTAACCCACTACAGGGAATTCACAGCGAAGCTTATTACTAGCAGTGATCTACGTTATCAGATGTATACAGTTTTAATGCATAAAGATAGCAGAAGTAGAAACAACACAATAAACCACGACACCAAATATAACGTGGTTCACCCCCAGTGTAGGGGCTACGTCCACAAACTGCGTTTTATTCAACTTGATACAAAACCACAGTTTGATCTGTGCACTCAGCTGCAGATCCCTTCAATCCTTAACAGCCGCGCACATAGCAGCAGGCCTCTACGCACACAGCTGCAGAGGTCATCCACGCACACAGCTGGGACTTAACCTTGCCTTACAAAACCAGCCTTAACTTCGCCTTAATATTTCTTTACATCAAAAATCCTAACTTTTTCTTATTTACAAAAATACCTATTTATACATTGTGCTATTACAAAACCATGGCTTCAAACCATGGGTACCCAAAAACCCTAAACCCTGGATTTAAACCACGGGTTTATTACAAAAAGGGGTTTTGACTTACCCTGACACCCCTAAGACTATTTTGACCTGTATCTCCGCTTACCAAAAGCCGCGAAGTTACCAAAACTAATAATCCTTATGGTACGTGCCCCAACAGCTTCCCATATAGCAATCGGCTGACACGATACAATGAGCCAAACAAACACCTGAAAATCACTTGCAATTTCGCCCTCCTTTACTCCTCGAAGGGCTGGGTATTTTGTTTTTCTAGCAGTAGAATTCGGCCTGGGATCTAGATGATCTTTGCGGAATTTGACAGCACCCACGCTGAATTGAATGCAATTTGAATGCCAGTTCTAGAGATTTGCCTTCAATGGATCAGACCCACGCTGCATGCTGGACCAGTGGAGAAATCGATCGCTGGACAGATCACGCCTATGTCTTTTCTCAGTTGAGAGTACGGATCTTTTTTTTTTTAAGAACGCCTGATACCAAGCTGCTCCTAGAACGGTTGGTGTGAGATCTGAAAGCACATGCTGGAGTAAGGTGATTCCTCCTTGGAATCGATCAATTGCAGATCTGGTGACCGCTGACATCAATGGAAGAGCTCAGATCTAGATTTGTGAAAGAGGGCTTTCCACTCTGTGAAAAGGCATACCCAACAATGGAAGGATCAGGCCTTGGCTTTGATACCATGTGAAGAAAAAGAACAAAGCAGAAAAACAGAGCAAACAGCAAACAGGAAAAGATCACACGGGCAGATCACTGCCATCTCATTATTAGAAGCTGATTAAATAGGAGAGAAATAGCAATAATACCATGGGTGAATACCACGGTTAGGTAAATACCGATGGGTAAATAACGTGAGATTAATTTCTTTAATACAATCCGCCTCTGCCACTACACGCAATAGAATTTGTTTATCAGGATATTCACGTTAATGTTTATTGGGATGATCACCATAATGTTTATGGCTATGTAGGAGGTAATGAAGCATTCGAGGAGCAGCACATCCAGCAACTGCTACAGGTAGTTGCTCATCAGTTTGCAAACATGGCGAATATCCCTCCACCACAGATAGTGAGAGTTGATGTAGTTGAGCTTGCAAATATACAATTACAGGCTAACGAAGGGCATGCCAGAGGTGAATTGGAGGAGCAGCAACTACTACACCTAGCTGCTCATCAGTTCGCAATCATGGCGAATAGGGCCCAAGAACCTGACAGAGCTGTGTTGGATGAGGAGCAGCACATCCCTCTACCATTAGCTCCACAAATAGTGAGAGCTGATGGAGATGATGCAGATGATGATCACGTTGCGAACATGGATGTACAAGGTAACGAAGGACACAGAGCTGAACTGGAGGAGCAGCCACTGAGACACCTAGTTGCTCATCAGTTTGCAAACATGGAAAATATCCCTCCACTAGTAGCTCCACCACAAATCGTGAGAGCTGATGCAGATGAGCTTGCAAATATGCAATTCCCTGGTAACGAAAATGATTTGAGGGAAGAACAAAGGGCTGAAGATAAAGAAAATTACAGACCTGTATTGGAGGAGGAACAACACATCCCTCCATGAGTAGCTCCACGACAAATCGTAAGAGATGATTATGAGCATGCAAATATAAAATTACAAGCTAATGAAGATGATGGGAACGAAGAACAAAGACCTCAAGATAAAGGAACGATCAAGGATGGTGATCTCCAAAGCAATTGATTTCGGTTCAATCAACTTTGGTATGTTTTTAACTTTTGTATGTTTTTCTTTAGTTTATTTAATTTTTAAATTAGTTATTATAATTAATATACATGGAACTATTTGATTTAATCACTTACTTACTTTCACATACTTGATTTCATTTCATTAGATTTTTTTTTATATTTAGTGTTTTTCTTTAATGGAACGGTTTTCCTACACAATGGCACTTGATAGCAGAAGTCTTTCAATACCTATAATTGTTGAAATACTAATTATTGGCTAATATTCATATATTGCTTACTGGATTTAGTTTAAGTCTGTAGTTGGTGATGTTCTGTAATTTTTACTGATATATTGAAGAGTTGAACTCTATGTAATGTGAATAAGTGGAATTAAATTTATGAAATTAAGATTTTAGGTCTATAGTTATTGCAAACTTTAACGCTTCACTCTATAGCTTTACATAAAATCTATTTATTTGCAGTCAAAGCTCTATAAGTCAGTACTTTATGGTTAAATACATGTTTATTTAAAGACACACTAAGAGTTAACTCAAGTTTATCCCTGCAAAAAAGTTTATCCCTGCAAAAATAAGTCTGATTAACAACAATGACCAAGGCCTAAAAAAAACATATAAGTTTTTTACATTATAACAATAGCCTCTAGAAACCCAAATGTAGATTAGGGATTCAGAAATCCCCTCCTTTGTTTGACTTACAACCTGCATAGGAAGGTTAATGAAAGGTTCAAGCGATCATCATTATTTCAAGTAGTTCGGAGTTGATGTATCCAACCTTCTGCAGAACTTTATGAGAAAACACGGCTGAGCATAGAAAACTGCAGTGGATACCTATTGTATTGCTCATATTTAATCCTATGTAGAACTTAAATCTACGCTGCATAAAAGCTTTGACTTCAACCAATACTTTCATTGCTGCCCATGGAGTTGTTACTAGGTAGTCTACAATTGACATCTATCTAATATAGATATGAATCGATGCTCATTGCAAGTTTCCAAAAAGCCAATCAAAACCCTACCAACGGCTCCTAGTTGTTCCTTTCAATTTTTTATTAGATATTTCCACTCACAGATAAATAAAGTAGAGGACAAAATAAAAATGGTGGTTTTCTCACCAGGTATTGCTATACCTAGATTTCAGTCTATTGCTATGCCCAGATTTCCGTTTTAAAAGATGTGGGACAATCAGTATACTGACTTTGAGAACCTTGAAACATCTGAAGAAGGTTAAATACTTTTAAGAAGCCTTAGAAAGGTATTTTATCTTTAGCGAAATTTTATGCATTGCTTCCTCCAAACATGTTTGATTTCCTCAACCTTTTCAGAGAAAGCTCTTCATTTCTCAAACCTTTTACAAGCACATTATGGACATACCATAGAATTTCACAATGAGAATTTTATGTATTTCTTCCCTCATTATAAGAACTTTACAGTAATATTGTTTTCGTGTCTATCCACATGCCTTCTTTTCTTTAAAATGATTGAAAAAGCATGCCATAAGTTATAAAGTACATAACAATGTGATTTTTAAGTATTATATGTATTTTCTGTTTGTATGGGATTTTTGGATCATAGATTTAACAAAATATATTTTTCTTATTATAAAAAAAATGAGGTCACTAATCTTCTAAAGATATTTAGAATTAAAGTGAAATAACTTATTTTTCAAAGTAGAGTTTGAGGCCAAAATATTTAAATAAGTATTGCTGGATGTAAATCCCTTGACAGAAGCTGCTCCTCTAGAGTTTAAGTCCATAAAGAGTATGTGCATTCAGTTTGTATTTCCATTTTGATATGAAGGAAATTCCATAATCCTCATTTGTAGCTTATAGTGAGTTTTCTCAAGGTAGATCTTGTTTTATTATCTGGAATATGTAAATATCCATAAAAGTTTATGAATAAAAAAAACTCTTGATAATTCATGTTGATATGTTTATTAGTAAATGTAATTATATGAAACCATGTCTCTTTATCATCCAACTAACTCGTGTTTCTATGCCTCCCTTCTCGTAGATGCGCTACTGATGTAGAAACTTCTTACTTGGTGCAACTGAAGATCATGAAACAAAATCTATACATACAAGTTGTCCTAACATAGTTTACATTCTCTTCTTGTTTTGTTGGAGGTGTTGATCAATTCAAAATTAGAGTGTTGGTACAAAATTTTAGTTATGAGATTGTTGTTAGAGTTATAATGTTTTGTTAGCCTTTGATGCCACCATTAATCGTGACTCTTTCTAAAGCTTATTGAAGGTGCCAACAAAACAAATTTAATTTATATGTATGTATATGATGGTTTTTGTTTTGAAATTGTTTTTTAATATGAATTTATATGCATATGATGGTTGTTGTTTTCATATTGTTTTGTTCTTTTTACAATAGTATTATTAATGACACTTTGTAACATTTTTCAAGAGTGTCACTATAAAGATATTAGTTTTTTGAATTTATATGCATGGATAGGATGGGTATTGTTTGAATTTATATGCACGGATATAATGGTTATAATGGTTATTATTTGAATTTATATACATGAATAGGATGCTTATTGTTTTCATGTTGCTATATTCTTTGTACAATATATTAGTTTATCATTTATTTAAATACACATTTTGTGTATGGTGTTATGTATTTCTATTTTCTTCTTATTCAGTGCTTATTTATTCATTAGAGTCAAGTAAATTTTAAATAGCTAGGAGAATTGTCTTTCCATATCTTTTTACAACTTCATTATCACTTCTTGTAAGGCTTTTTTTATGTAATATTAAAATTTTGACTTGTGGTTTTCAGTGTGGAATCATTATTATAATATGATTTTGATCCTTTGATGGATATGTCACTAAAAGAATTCAAAGCACTTAAAGGGATTGAGGTCTTGAAAAATTTAATGTTGTCTCTTTTACGAGTTAGGAAATGAGAATATCTATGTAGTTCATTTCTCAAGTCCCCATCAATTACTTTTTCAATAGATTCAAAGAACATGTAGATTTATCCTTATAAAAAATCTTATGCATTCTCCTTATTCACAACTAACACTTTTGTCGGTACAGTTTTTCATGTGGATCAATGGTTTCCATAATCAATAATTAAGAAAGAATATGATAAAATAAAAGAAAACAAACTCAAATCTTGTAAACTTTTCATCTTGTAATCTTGTAAATGTTGGTTTCATAATCTCAATGCATTTCTTAGTTCTTCATGTACTTCGTGCTTAATTCTTATAATACTATTTGTTTATAAAGATATGATAGTGCATGGAAATATTAAGAATATTCAAATATCTGAAATGGGAGTTTGAGGAGCTTGGTTCCCTTTCCTAGCATGATATTCCATATAGCCATTTGCATTGAATTCTAAAATTTATATATTTTTCTCTGACTAAATCCTTAATTTCTACTCGGTTTGTGAAAAATCAAATGGAATCTCAATGTACCAATCATCGATTTTTTTGACGAGCATCAACTTATGTATCTCATTTTTCATTTCATGCAGGATTATAAGTTTTTCTTGACCATGATATTCTCTCATGTTCCAACTCATTCCTTCATTTGAATAAAACTTATTTTAATTTGTTAGGGTGTCTCTTTTTCCTTGATTTCTATTCAAAAATGGATCTTCGTAATTAGCATTCATATTCTTATTCATGAATTTTATGATGTGAAACACTACCTTCTTTGCTCATATGATTTATTTAACAGACAAGAGAGTTGTTATGGTCTCCTATTAAAACAAATCGTATGCACAGTCCCAAATGTAAAGACATAAATAAAAACTACTAAACATCAATGTATACCAATAATTGATAATCCTATGCATGCCTATAATCTCCCTCTTATACACCCCAAAGTAATTTGAGTTTCTGAATGTATGTTGTACTCATTCTTCTGGTGGGCAGCTCAAGGGAAAGGCCTCGCCAGTAAAAATGATAAAATTAATACAATCTAAGTTCCAAGTTGTAGGCTTAGGATTTGGACATAGCTTAATGACGGAAAAATTGAGCCTATGAAGGCAAAAGAGTAAGATTAGGGATCTTGTGTTTATTATCGTAATAGCCTTTAGCTATAAGTATGATTGAGCTAGGATGGAGGAGATTTACCTTCTTATTGACTTCGACACGGAAGGGTCGATTAGTCATAAAGTTTAATCGAAAACAAATTTAGGTAAAAGTATATATAGATGGGGGTGGGGCATTATTTCATGCATGTATATTATGTATATGAGTATTATATATAATAAGCAAATAAATGAGCTTCATATATAAGTATATATGAAGGACATACTCATAATAA
>LPNX010379761.1:0-11815 GCA_001517045.1 Pseudotsuga menziesii
TTTGTAAATATATGATATTAAGTGAATTGGCTCTCTATCATGTTCCAATGTTAATAATGAGTCCAATATATGATATTTATTTCATATATATATATATATATATATATATGAAAGGAACCACCTCTCTTAGGAAAAAGATGACTCCCTAATTAAACCCTTATTCTTCGAGTAAATATGTTGTGACATCATGAATGAACTATATATATTATTAGTTGGGTAGAAGGAATTTCCCATGGGTAAGATTTAAGTCATTTAATGTTGAACACCCATGGTTTATAATTACAAACAATATTCTACTATTAGTTAAAAAGTGTAAAGGTTGTACCCATGGCTTAATTAATGAAGAGAAGATTTTATTACAGAGATTTATGGTATATGTGCTTTACGAATGAAAATGGATAAAATATGAATGCAAGAATTACATACTAGAATGTTAAGTTTTATAGGTAATGTTTAACAAAATGTTATGATGACAAGGGATGATAAGTCTCATAATCATAGGCAATGTATTCCATTTGGATATATTAACTTGAAAACTTGAAGAGTTTTTGTTTAACCTCGAACCTTAGTGGATTCGTTGCCAAGCTCATGGGTGGCTTTAGAAGGATTAAAACAAATCAAATGAAACCTACGGTTTGGAGGAGATTCATAGACATGATTTTAGTTGCCCAAGCTAAGAAAAGTATCTTTAACAATTAGATTTGTTTATGGATTTAATTATCTTATTTGTGAAACTTATGCTGTGGGATTTATAGGTTTTTATCTAGTACTAATATGCGTATTGAGTTATATTAAGTGGTGGTTGCAGAAGCAGCGTTCTAATCATAGAAAATCCTTGGAATAACTCTCAAAATACAAGTGTAAAATAAATTAGTTTGTATATGTGAATACTTTGTAAATTAGTTTTCTTTTATCATATCCAGTCATCTAACCTTGTTATTTCTCCTGATCCGACTAGAAGACTACGTCTCCAGCGTTGATAATGGCATGTAAGGGGATTGAGTACAACATATGGTGCTATAACTGAATATCAAGTTTAACTCTAATTGTTTGATCATAAAACTAATATAATGTACTGCATTATTATATCATACACTGAGATTTGAATTATGTCATTGTACTATGTAGGTTGCTAATCCAAAAAGAATAGTTATGGTTGACACAGGCCATGAAGAACCTCAGCAAATCAATATCTTATTACGTGAATGAGTGTTACATTTAAAGGAGATCAAAACCGTTATCTATAGTTAGATAACGAGAAGATTAACTAGATTTTACTAACTAATAACTGAAATATTATTTACAATGTAATCCTGAAGGATTATTCAATATTCCCCCCTTAATCCGAAGGGACATCTGACATGCCAAGATGCATTCTAAAATTTTCAAACTTTTCACGGCCCAATGCTTTAGTAAAGATATCTGCAATTTGCTCTGAAGTAGGACAATGTGTCACATGAATGGTTTTGGCCTCGACATGATGTCGAATCAAGTGATATTTGGTGTTGATATGTTTGGCTCGATCATGGAATTTTGGATTCTTGGCCAATTGAATTGTAGAAGTGTTGTCAACAAAGAGAGGCGTTGAAGTCATTTGTTTCTCCTGCAAGTCTTCAAGTATTTTATGAATCCAAATGATTTCTTTTGTGGCTTGATCTACTGCAACATATTCGAATTCAATTGTAGATTCAGTAGAAACAGATTGCTTTCGTGATATCCATGTGATAGATGCTGATCTAATGTTCATCAAATAACCTGAAGTAGAGACCCCATGCTCTTTATCTCCATCAAAATCAAAATCTGAATAACCAGTGAGATGAAAGTCTAAAAATTTAGAATATTTGATGCCATAAGATTGCGTGCCTTTTAAATATTTGATCACTCGCTTTGTTGCATTCCAATGACCTTCACAGGGATGATGCATAAACCTGGAAAGTATTCCTATAGCAAAAGTTATGTCAGGATGAGTATTAGTAAGATAAATTAAAATTCCAACAAGTTGCCTGTACTTTGTTAGATCTTCAAATGTGCTACCTTCATTTGAAGTAAGTTTTAGATTCTGCTCCATTAGTGTTGAAACAGGATTACAATCCTGCATACCAAATTTGTTTAATACCTCTCCAACATATTTTTTCTGAGAAATGAAAATGTGCTTTGGGTTTTGATCTACTTCAATTCCTAAATAATAATGTAATAATCCCAAATATGTCATATCAAAAGCCTTTTTCAACTCTCTTTTGATAGATACTATATAATTGTCATTATTTCCTATGATAAGCAAATCATCCACATAGACAACTAGATATACAACCGATATTCCAACTTTCTTGACAAATAAAGTTGCATCATCTAGATTGAAGTGCTTATAATTCAATTTGAGAAGATGCTCAATTAAATTTTCATACCAAGCTCGGGGTGCTTGCTTTAAACCATATAAAGATTTGACTTATTTGCATACCTTATGTTCTTAACCTTTGATAGCAAAGCCTTCAGGCTGATCCATATACACATCTTCTTTTAAGTCTTCATTCAAAAATGTGGTTTTAACATCCATGTGATGTATCTTCCATCCTTTTTGTGCTGCTAATGAAAACAAAGTTCAAATGGTGCCCCATTTAGCTGTAGGAGCAAATGTTTCTGTGTAATCAGTACCTTCTTTTTGTGCATACTCTTTGGCTACAAGTATCGCTTTGTGTTTTTCAAGTGAACCATCTGCTTTATACTTATTTTTATATATCCACTTGCATCCAATCGGTTTGGTTCCAATTGGAGGGTTCACCAACCTCCAAGTTCCTTTTTTTATGAGAGCATCATACTCTCTTTGCATGGAACTTTTCCATACATCGCTATTTACTGCTTCTTGAAAAGATGCAGGTTCATCAAATGCATGAAAGTTGAATTCACTATCTAATGTTACAAAATCATCATACCTTTTAGGAAATGTCTTAGTCTGTATTGATCTACGAACTTCTTCTTATTGTGGTCTTTGCTCTGTTTCTTCTTTAAGAGCAGGTTCTGCATTATCCATGATACTTAGTTTATCCATTCCATTAACAATATCATCAACTATCTCATCTTCTGTTTCATCAACTTGTGCATTAGAATCATCAACTTGTGCATTAGAAGGAAATTCCAAAACTTGGCCTTAACTTAGAATAGGAATCCCCCCTTCAAGATTTGGAAGTTCATTATCCATTTCATGATAGATTTTTTTAGAATGAAATCTATCAAGCTGAGCAATTTGTTTATCAATAGTGAGTGCATATTTCTCAAACTCAAGAAATATAACATCTCTAGAAACAATAAAATTCCTGTTATCTTCATCATACAACCTATAAGCTTTAGAAGTATTAGAATATCCCAAAAAAATACACTTCCGACTTCTTGCTCCCAATTTATGTCTTTGTTGCTCATGAATCAAATCATAACATGTGGATCCGAAAATTCTAAAATGCTTGATAGTTGGAATATGATCATGCCACATTTCATAAGGTGTTTTGTTTTGTAGTGCAACAGAAGGACATCTATTCTTAATGTAGACAGTACAAAGAACTTCCTCTCCCCAAAACATTAACTTGACATTTTTAAAAAAACATCATTGATCTCACCATATTCAAGAGTGTCCTATTCATACGTTCTGCGACACCATTTTGTTGTGGATTATAAGGAACAATTGTTTGATGTTTAATACCATTCTCCTGCAAATATTTTTTAAACTCTTGAGATGTATATTCACCACTGTTATCAGTTCGAAGGCTTCCAATAGTAAGTTGAGCTTCATTTTTAATCCATAAGTGAAAATGTTTGAATGTATCAAAAGCTTGAGATTTTGCTTTGAATAAATAAACCCAGCACATCCTCGTAAAGTCATTAATGAAATTCATGATATATTTGTTACCATTTGCTGATGGAACGGGCATGGGCCCACATAAATCTGAGTGAACAAGACCAAGCTTTCTTGAAGCTCGAAACATAGAATCATTAAAAGGTTTTTTACTATGTTTTCCTAATATACAAGCATCACATGGGGAAAGTTTTCTTGGAATAGTAGGAAGCCCTTGAACCCCTTTCTGTTTCATAATCCTGAGACTGTCATAACTAATATGACCAAATCTAGCATGCCACAATAAGCTAGAAGATAAATTACCATTATGCTGAACCAAATTTGCAGAATTCTGTGAATTGGATGATGTACCATTCAACTTTAAAAGTTTTTTATATTCCACTCCATTCATTACAACCACATTATCATAAGCTCTTCTAAATTCAATGATACCATCAAACATATGTATTGAGTGATTTTGTTGTCTAATTTGCACGAGAGATATTAGATTTCTCTTCAATTGTGGAACATAAAGCATATCGGAAAGTATATAATCAGCAAGTCCTGATAATTTCAATCTAACAAAACCAATTCCTGAAGGTTTTAACTAAGACTTATCTGCCAAATGTACTACCCCATCAATTTGACCACTAAAAGTTTCAAAGAAATATTTTCTAAATGTCATATGACATGTGGCTCCGGTGTCTAATAACCAAGTATCATTCCATGAAAATGAAGTACTGAAAACTTCTTCAATTCCTAGATTACAATGTGCAACAACATAATGTGCATATTCAGGAGGGTTACCTTTATCTTGTACTTGCTCTTTCTTGTTAACAATTTTATCCCAAGAAGTTCTGCAATAAGTGGCAGTATGACCAGTTTTTCCACATCTATAACATTGTTTCTCTCCTTGATTAAATATTTCCCCCCTTCCTCTGTACTATTCTCTTTGTCCTCTACCTCGACCTCTAATTCTACTTTCATCCTTTGCAAATTCTTCTTTTGATTTGTGTCCTTTCTGTGCAAGACACAAAGTTTCTTCACTGGGTTTAGACTCTTTCTTCCAAAATGCTTTCTCTCTTTCTGCAATTTTCTCAACAAGTGTTTCAAAGGTCATAGCTTTCATTTGGCCATTAGCTTGAAGTGATTCTAAATAATGAGTATATGTAGGATAAAGAGCTTTAATAAATGCAGTAAGTTGAATGTCAACTTTTACACCAGTTGCATGAATATCATGGAAAATGGCTCTAATTCCAGAAACAAGTTTCATTGGATCATTATCTTTTAATTCTAAGTTAAATAATTTCATCAACAATTGTATGATTTCAAGCTCAGAATGTGAATCATACAAATCTTTTAGTTTCTTTAATGCTTCCCAAGCATTTTTGCCAGAAACTAAATGTCTACTTACTTTTTCACTTACAGAGGCAATAATCAAGGCATAAGCCTTCTTGTCCTTGCTTTTCCATAATGTTAACTCTTTGGCATTAGTAGGTGGCACTCGTGCACTTTTATCCACTTCATTTATTGCTTCTCCATCTTCCTTATCTTCTAAAATTTCATTTTCACAAATTCCATCTCACATATCATTAAAAATAAGGGTATTTTTAACTTTACAAAACCATTCCTCATAATTTTCTTTTCCATATAAAATAACTCCAACAATTGAAATTAAAGAATTCATTGAAATTTAATATGTAGTAATTTTTTGTGTACAAAATACAGTCTTAAATATTCTTTTCCTCTTAGCCAATGTTCTTTAAAATCTTTTTATCTTCTAAAAAGAAACTCCCAAGTGATTTGATAATTATTAAAGAAACCATTGCACAAAAATATAAATGGGGGCTCTCTTCCTTTTTTTTTTTTAAGAAAATAATTCTTCAAAAGAATTAACTCTTTAATGAGAAAAAAACAATTTATAGCACTTTAATAATACATAAATTTATTTGTTATATTTAATTATATATATAAAGTAAGACATAAATTATTATGTGAAGAATACTATTTGTATAAATAAATTTATATACAAAAGTTTGATTTATAACTCAACCCTCATCTTAAAGCTAAATTATAATTATGATTAATATTTTTATTTCATATTATTTATAAAATAAATAAGCTACATTATGATTAGTATTATAATTGCATATTATTTATAAAATAAATATATTTATATTTTTTTATTTATATAGAATATAACATATTAATAATTGTTTCCAAAACTAAATTAACATGAGATCTTATTAGATTGTAAAACAAATTATGAATTTTTTTTTCACATCATGAGATAATATATATACTGAAATGGTTGATATACTTAAAAAAAATATAAAAAGATTAAAATATATTAAAAAATTAAAAGTTTTGTGCTTATTTTGTGGAGAAGGAAAACTGGTTGTCGTAGGAAAAGCACAAATAAATCTTTATATATATCTCCTTTAAGGAAAGGGAACCTTTAACCTTTTTATTTATTTTACCTTACATTTCCATATTGAATAGTTTATAACATTAAAATTTGAAGATCGGTAATTAAAAAAAGTTTGGAATATTAAAATTTGAGGATTGACTGACTTAAAATTATGAAAATTTAAAGTGACGGTTGTAATTACAACGGCTCTTCGCAAGATGATGGCGTCGGCGAGTGATTTTAAATGTAAGAAGCTTCTTTTTAAAGCATAATGATTTTAAATTTAAGGAGTTTAAACCATTTTAAAGCATAATTAAACCAACCTTGACGCTATGGTTACAAAATGACCTAAAATTAAATTTTAGGTTCCAACGGGTAGTGGATATTTACGAAGGATTTTATATTTCCATACCATTTGCGCTGGCGATGACTAGTGGATTCTAGGATTCTTAGGAAGGATTTTGTATTTCCTTTAAAGCCGTTGGATGGTACTAGAGGCGGTGGATTCTTGTTTTCTTTTTCAATCTAATTAATTAACCGTGTATGCTCTACATTCATTTCTCTACTATCCTGGCAGCTTCATGAGGCTGTGTGTGGTCTGAATTTTCAGTATTTGGAGTGCTTCCTTCCCTTTGCTATGTTTCCATATTTGTCATAATTTCCTGAGAAACCTCAGATATGGGATTTGGGAGGGAGGCCGAGGGTGAGAATCGAGTTGGGGGTTACCTTATTTTCGTTGTAGGAAACCTGAGACCCTGAGAGCCTAGAGGGAGGCCGAGGGTGATTGACGTATATTCTATCTGTTAAATACTTCATGAGGATGTGTGAGGAATTCGTTCAATCCAGTGATTATTTATCAGGTATTCACTTCTTCTAGGCTTCTTTTCGATCATAATTACTTGCTTTCTCTAGTTTTTTAGTTTCTCTTCTTTGGTAGTACTTATATTTGTTTGTGTTTCTATTGTTTTAGGGTTTATTCTTCTACCCTCCTTGGTTCCAGCTTGGTTCATGAGGGTTTGGATCATTTCGTTATCTTCGGATTTCCTCTGGTATTATTCCCTATTTGTGATCGTTTTTCTTCAATCCAATTAATTAACGTGGTTGGTCTCCGTTTATTTCTCTACTCTCCTTGTAGACGTTGTGTGCACTATGATTCATTCCTTACTACGAAACCTGAGAGGGAGGCCGTGGGTGACAATGTTTCCCTATTTGTCATCGTTACTTGCGATACTTGAGACCTGAGAGGGAGGATGTGGGTGACAATGGAGTTGGGTGTTTCCTTCTTTTCACCGTAGGAAACCTGATACCTGAGAGTGAATTCGAGGGTAATCAACATTTCTCTATCCTTCTTGTTTCATGTGTGGTCTTGTTTGGATCGTTTCCTGCTGTTCGGCTTCCCTATACTATCCTTCCCTATTTGTCATTGTTACATTGGAAACCTGAGAAACCATAGAGGTCGAGGGTGAAAATGGAGGGAGGCCTAGGGTTTGAATGGAGCATACGTTCCTTACCTGTCTGGACTGATACTGGCGACGACATACTTCAATTCGGCTTTCTGTCTTATGTAAAGGAAGCGTTTCTCTTTTATATACGTTTGGATTTCTTTCTACAAGGATTTCTTTCTACATATTGGGTTCAGGTTATATATAGAACAGAAGTGAAGAATTCCTTTCATCCAGTGTCAGGTATGTACCTCTTATATGTTTTTTTAACATAATTACTTGTTTTTTAAGTTTTTTTTAATTGTTTCGGTGGATTCTTATGGAAATAGAAATATCATAATTGTGTTAGTTGATTTGTTTTATGGTTGGTTTTTCTTTTTCATCACAAATACTTGTTCATAATTTCTTTACGTTTTGTTCTTTATTGGATTCATTTAGAAATCACAAATTTATTTTTGTTCTTTATGGGATGCATTTGGAAAGCACAAATTTATTTTTGTTCTTTATTGGATGCATTTGGAAAGCACAAATGTGTTAGGGCTTTATGTTAGATATTAGGTTGCCCAATTCGACGTGAATCAACAGTTTTACGTTCCCAAAAGGTTATTTGTCCAAACAGTTTCAATACCCAGTGGATAAGATGTTGTCCATGTGTGACAAGTGGCACTCCTTACACAAAACAGTACTTTCTAAGAAAGGAATTTATCCTCAATATTTCATTTTATTTTTGTTTGAAGTTGAAATAATTTTCATAATTGTTTCCTTTTGTTAAAAAATAAAAAAAAATTCAATTAGCCACTCTGTTGAAATATTTTTCATAATTGGGTGCTTCTGTTAAAAAAAATTCAGTTATCAGCTATCTTGATAATTATTTTTGATAAATTTCAATTATTCACTTTACCCTTCAGTTCATTTTGTTGAAATAATTTTCATAATTATTTACTTATGTTAAAAAATTTCAATTATCAATGGCCTTACACCAGTGTATCCAACATCAATTGAAAGAGTCCCAGGATCTAAGTCCATAGCCATTCCATAGTATTCAGAACCCGTTAGGGTGAACACACATAGCCTAGGTTATAAGAAGCTAGAGAGTAACTCTACTCTTCATTTTCAATTGTTATAAATACTTTATAGGCTCTTTTTTTAATTAGTTGTTTCAGTCAAATATGTTGTAGTAATCACTTGCACTCTGAATATTAAGTTTCAATGGAAGATAAATTTTAATGGAAATAGAATATTCAATTTACCATGACTTTGTTTTTTTATGACCATACATGCTCATGTTTGGTTAGTGAGAGTTGTTACTATTAATTTCTATTACTTAATTTTAATTTTAATGGAAATACAAATTTTAATTAAAATAGAATCTTCAATTTAGGATGATTTTGCTTTTTTTGTAATGACTATTTATGTTCATGTTTGGTTATTCAGAGCTGCTACTACTAATTTTCATTACTTTTTATTAATTTTTCAATTATTTTCCATATCTAATATGTTAAGTTGGTTGTTCATTACTATGTTTCTGTTACTTTATTTTTGAATCATTTTATTTTGTTATTTTTTTAATTTTTTTAAATTTTCAACATCTCTAGTTTTATGTCTAGTTTTATCTGATTTGCATTACTTTCATTCACTTACATTAGAATGAATTTTGTGTGTTCTCTAAAATTCCCTTTTAATAATATTTTTACCCTTTAGATTTGTATTAAAATAGTGATTTATGTGAGTCCTGTTTATCTTAATTACAATAATTATAATTGTATAAAATTTCTTTCATTTCCCATTTCTATTAAACTTTCCTTACATTTGCAATTTTTACCTTATACCATTTCTCAAATTGTAATTTATGTTCATTATTCTTTTATCATTTAATCATTTAACTTGTTTATTTATTTCTAGAGGTGGATATTGCGACAACCGAGGGGCGAGGAATGGATACTGGATAAAATATGTGTCATATATATACGGACAAGATTACTCTGGGGCATCTTCCATGCGCTTTGTGATGCCATTTTATTAATCATCTTTAACTAAAGGGAAAACCAACGTAAATCCACCTCTTAGTTGTAATTCTTCCTCTGTTTTGCTTTTATTTGTGATATTTTGAAGGGGTTCAAACCGTTCTAAGCGTTTATTCTGGACTCACCTCATCATTATGAGAGCTGTGTAATGGTGGGAGAAGATATTCCCTGTTTACAAGAGACTTTAGTCATATATCTCAAACAATGAAAAGTGAGGAAATAAGAATTAATGTATTTCAATGTAAATGATTTAGAAAATTAACGTCAGGTATTGGATGCACATATAACCATAGAATGGCGACAGCGTTGAGGACATCCAGGGACAACAACTGAAAAAAACAAGGTGAAGAAGAGACTGTAGAGAAAATGTTTAATATGCTATTAAATAGTTTTATATTAATACATGTATTAAATAATTTTATATGTAATTCATGAACACCATTTAAACCATTGTAACTATCTTATCAGGCGATGAAGAGAAGGTGGAGTCCAAGTGGGGTGAATAGAGCCTAGTACGCATGCTTTACCACGCTGGTGCTTGTTGCTTCTTCAGTTTACATTGTAGCTACCATTTTCTGTCTATGTTGGTTGGCCATAAAGATCACGTTATAGGGTTTGACCACACTTGCTGGTATCAACAAGTTTCCATCCACGGATGGAGTTGATCTATAAATGGACGAAAAAGAATCATCTCATCTCCCACTGGCCTGCAGCAAGGTATGTTACTTATTTTCCCAACCTACTTTTTCTTTATTATCTCGTGTGCCTGATTTATCATCTCTGCCTTCCCATCATTCCGCTACCATGGTCAATGAGTTTTTAAGTGGTATATTACCAACCATCGAAAGCTTAAGATTATATGTTTCTTACTTCTTATTATTAAAGTACAACTTTATCGAAAATATTTATGACTTTATGCAACTTTATAGCATATGCAGTACTATTTATATTGTATCTTAGTATGCACTTAATACATACATATTTTATTTAGTTGACTTGGTTCTGTAACTTGGGGGTTCTTTAACGAATTTCCAATATTTGATGGATTTATTTTAAATGCATAATTTTTATTTTATTTTTTAAATGTAATTAAGCTTTTCTTTAATGTACTTGGTATATATAGAGAGAGTATGTTTCAAGTATTTTGTGCAAGTTTGTATATGGCCATTTTTATTTATTAGTTAATGATTTAGTTTAATTATTTTTGTGTAACAACTTTGTTTCTTAAATGTTTATTTATTTGTAATGATTATGTATGTTTTTTATATGTAATTATCTACATAGTAATTTGTTTATCTTAACATAATGAACTTGCATTCCTTTAAATATATCCAAAGGAGTTTCATCTTTTGTATATGTATCTTTACCTTTTATCATAAATATGTTTAAACCTATTCAATAAATGTGTATTCTCTTTTTAGGTTATCACAAAGAAAGAAAGAAAAAATATTAGTTGTATTATAAGTATTGTGTAAAGTTAATTTAAACTTAAGTTAGGTTACTAGAGGTTATTATTACACAAAATATTAGTTGTATTGTAGGTATTGAGTTAGGTTAGTAGAGGTTATTATTAGGGTTCGAAACAATAGGTTAAGGTAGCTTAGAATAAGCAAAGCAAGAGAATGTTAGGCTAGGCTAGGCTACAATATTGGGGTAAGGTAATCTAAAAGAAAAGCATGCTATATTAGGGTTAAGGTAACCTAAAAGAAAAGCATGCTATATTAGGGTTAAGGTAACCTAAAGGATGATAGGATACTAAAGGATTATAAGCTTAGGATAGAATAAGTTATGTTAGCTAAGGAAAGATACCATAGGAAGTGCTACTAAGATATAAGTTAAATTGTAATGTGAATTAAGCTAGAATATAAGAGAGAATTAGGCTAGGGTAGCGTTGTGCTAGGATAGGCTAAAATGGAGTTGGTTAGTTAGGACAAAATAAAAGGGAGTGGGTTAGGAAGGAGAGGGAAATCCATAAGGAAGTAGGTAGAAAAGAGATGAATGTGGAAGGAATAATGAGTTTGAGAGAGAGACGGAGGGAGAGGGAGAGAGTAGGAGAGAGAGATTAAGAGAGAGATAAGGGGTTTTAGGGGGTGGGAAGAGAGAGAGGAATAGGAGG
>LPNX010379771.1:12979-46674 GCA_001517045.1 Pseudotsuga menziesii
AGGGCTTAGCCCTCAACCACATGCCAACACCAAGCCCCCCCTAGGTATATACATTATCATATGTCAAACCATATGCCATAACCTTGTTACATTAACCATTATACCAAGTCCTTATCATAGTTAGAGTGCGCCATGCTAACCTTAGTATAAGCCTGATAATTCACAACAAACATTATCAATTTCCTTCATGTGGAACCATATAATATGTGCAAGCCTTGGGTTATCCAAATAGCAAACACTATGCTATATCGTGGTAACATAAACATATTCCAATACAAAAAATAATGTGTTCAGGGGAGAGGCACGTGGGTTTGACCCCAGGACCTCTGCCCCTTTGTACATTGCCCTTACCAACGTACCATTCCTTTTAGCTGAGGTAAGGAATATCAGGTTTTGTTTTTAAATTTGTGGCGTAGTTTGAGGTCCCAAATTGGTGCATGGCCATGGACCGCAACCCTCCAAAACAACTTTTTAACATTATAAAAACCTAATGTTTTGAACCAACGAAGGGGAGATTTTTGGGTATTACATAGTATAGGGTCTACACAGTTTATGAGACAGGTACAAGCATGATTCCCAAGGTGCAAAGGCCATTAATGGGCATAGATCCCGAGGCATAATCTGTACACAATCATTATTATTTTGTCTTATTTGTAGAAGTGTATCTAATTTTGCATGCCAGAGGAGGTCTCAGGCACATACAAGAAACTTAGAATTTTGCAAGGAGTTCAGTGGTGATGTTATTTTCTGCTTCTGATAGACAGAATTTTGAAGTGTTCCCAGAACACTAAGTTGTAAGTTTTTGAAGACTTAATATATTGGCCTTCCCATTTGGAAGTGGCTTGGAGACATAGCCTAGGAGAGGCAAACTCCATTATCAGTTGTTTTTATTATTCTGGTTTGCATTGCAATATTTATTTTCTTTATGAATGTTTTTAAAGCATTTAAATTTTATGTTGATAAGTCTATTTAAGGAATATTTAACATTTAAATTCACATGAATTTTAATGGTTAAAAGATCCTGAAATTTCAGATTCAATTAATTTTAGATCATAATGGGAAAATGGTGGGACTTGTCCCTAGTGAAATGGTGTGCAATTTTCATGAGGACCTCATTAGTTAGGCTCTTGATAAGTTATGTCCTTGTCTCCTAAAAATTCCTTGTTGGTCCTAGGAAAATATAGAAGAATTTTGTTCTGAACGGTGAAGAATCTAGTCGCAAGGAGAACAAGACCATGGTAGAAAATTCTATGACAAAAGAGGAGAATAGAAAGTCAAAACTAAGAGTTCGACCTATTTTTTATAATAGTTAGTTATACTAATAGTCTATTTTGGTAAATGATCTTGATTGTAAATTGGGTTGATAGTGCCCATATTAATGTAAACTGGATGTTTTGAGTTTGTAGAACAACCCGTAGATTGACAGTTAAGAACTAGTCAATGGGTAAAATAAGAATTGTAAAAATCATATAAGGTCGATCCAAGTTGTGTGCAGACGACCAGACCAGAGAAAAGACAAGATTAGGAGAAGGGGAAAAGAGACCGAACTCAACTAGACTAAGAAGATATCTAGAAAGACATGAGAGCATGAGAAAGACAAAAACATCATCTATTGTAAAGAAGATGTTGAGAGAGGTATGCAAGTTGTGTGCATAGAACAAAGGAATTTAAAATATCACTCATTCTAGATGAAGAACAACTTTGTGGTTTTTCCCGTATGGGTTTCCACGTTAAATATGTGTCTCCACGTTAAATATGTGTCTTTGATGTCTGCTTCTCTTATGAATGAATCTTTATGATTCTGTTGAACATCTAATGATTTAATATTGTGGAATGTTGATTGATATGTGTTAAAGTCTATATATGATATCTATGTGTGCCGACAAATCGATTTTCCTTACTCTCTGATGTATGTATGATGACAAAATTCTATCCCTTGGTTTCGATCGAGCAGTCTGATTATGCTATGATAATGAAATCCCCTTCCATAACTGTAGAAACATGTTTATCGCAGTCCCCATAGATATCTCAAGTGATACCTCACTTGCATCACAGGTGTTTCCGATAGAGTTACACTCTGTCGGGTTCGATCTCTTGGGCTTTGTTGGTAGATAGAGGAGTCTAAACTTGGGTCAGTAGTAATGACACCAATGAATGGTTCCGTTATTGGGACTTGAATCATCATGATGAGGATATGTTTTGGCATCCGACGAAACCAAAAATTCAATATTGGGTTGATTACAAAGCAAGAGAGTTACACAGGAAGAAAGTAAAGGATCATGATTGAGTCTGACGGGTTGGTTAGAAATATATATTTACAAACATATTCATGATATTTTCTTTAGTGAATTTCCCATTTTGTTTCATGAATGGTTGTTGAAGCTAGCAACTCAAAGGAAATATTTTCAAGGCAGAGAAACCATGAAGTGGAGTCCTGAGTCTATCCAATGGATGAAAAGAGTTAGTAATCCTATATCTAGGGTTGTGAATTTATGGGTTGATAAAATCCTGGAAGGATATATTACTGATATTGGGGTCATTACTATAAGATCATACAGTGATATATAAAGAGAGTTCTTCTAGGAAACTCAAGGACGCTACTTGAACTCCTTAAAACTGTGGATAAAGATGTTGGTATGTGAAAAAAGAATCTTGAGGATGGAGTCCAACGGATAAATCCATGTGTGAAAATACCCTGGTTAATTTATCAAGAAGGATTTGTGCAAGATGGACAAGAATAATTTGAGATGTTTCCTATCGATAGCAAGAATGAACAAGAGGGTGTATGCTTGAGGAATGGAAGAATATTTCGGTCAGGATAGAGAAGAAGGACTGCGATTAGAAGAGGAAGTTGTAGTGCGACCAAAATAAGGGACTACAAGTTGGAACCACATCTTGATGTATAATCCTACAATGAAGAGGATGAATATCGTCTTATATCTGAAGAAGAAGAAGAGGAATTACCAAATCCAGATCATGACTACAACATACACACAACCTCGCGTACATCTCTAGAACCTGAGGTAAGACCTAAAATCACATCAAAGAGTGGTTTTGTTGAACATAGTAACAGTCATAGTAGATATAGTAGTCAATGGATTCCTACTAATGGAACGTTTAATTCAGCAATACCATAAGTACACAAAATGGAAGGAAGTGATATACAGTTTCCTATATTCAATGGGAATTGGTTGGAAGACCCTGAGCAACATTGGTTCCTATGTGAAGTTTTCTGGATAGTGCGACAGGTTCAAGATGAGGATATAAAGAGAGACCAGATGATCACAACCTTTATAGGTCATGCACTTGACTACTATATAAAATTCTATGTGGTCCTAGCAGGGATCCCTCAGAAGTCATTAGATCAAATCCATACATGACTGATATAATAATTCAAGAAGCCTAAGTCTGAGTCGCAATGCATCACATAATTAAAAGAGATCAAGTAGTTTCCAAATGAATATGTTTGGGACTTCAACCAAACATTTAAAACTATAATGGCTAAAGTGAGTTTTCATATGTCAAATGTCCAACATAAAGAATGGTTTATTGCAGCGATGCTACCACATATATGTGTTCCTTTAATGCAACAAAAGATTGCATCTCAGAGCAAATATCTCGATCTTTCTATGAAGTTGGAGGCTTCACCAGTCGAATAAAATGGTGCAGGAATGATGCAGATGCAGTCGCAGCTTTCCAACTTCACATTGAAAATTCAATATATCAAGAAAGGGAAAGAAGTACAAGAGTAACTATGGTGTATAAGATGCAGAAAGAAAGGTCATCATAAAGACTCATGTCCAGCATTCATGAATTATCTTGCATCAGGAGCACCAAAACCTATAAATTCACAAGGAATTCCGTAGTGTAGAATTTGTCAAACCATAGGTCATTAATAAGTGGAATTCTTATATCTACAGAAAATAGTAAGTGCACCTACCAATATATATTGTAAGTTCCACCGATCGGTGGGTCACAACAAGAAGTAATACAAGTTATATCATTTGATGTAAGAGAAAACAATTGACAGATATATGATGAAAAATGATGAACAAATGCAAGACGAGAAAGATCAGGAAACAATACCCTCAACCAAGGGGGGTGGTATTTTTAGAGGTCGAGGATGAGGAGGAGGATTTTTCCTTGGAAGGAGCCAAGTACATTGTTATAATTGTGGAAATCCTAGACATTTTTCCAGAGATTGCACTATCCTACATCGACGTGTTCATATTGTAAATAATTGGGCCACACTATTGAAGAATTCCCACATTTGATTGCTAAGTGGTAGGCCAGAAACATGGGAAACCATAACCCACCTAAAAATACCAATCTAAACAATCAAAATATTTCTGATGAACCTCGGTAACCTAATATTATTGTAGTTACAAGAGGAGGTGTTGCGACTCTAGGAGATTAAGAAGCACCATACAGATAACCAAGAGTTCGACCAACACCACAAAAGAGAGTACCATTTGATGTCCATAAAGAAAAGGAAGTATTCTTTGATTCACGTCATGAGTTCATCGATAAAAATCAAGCAGTGACTTCTATTGTTGTCCTAATATTGAATGAAGGACCAATCTTGAAAATGATTTAAATATTTGAACAGATAATTGAAAGAAAACCAACAAAGAAGGTAAGAAAGTTGAAAGATTTCTTTAAAAGTTGTTTAACACTGATATGATATAAGGATGATGTGGCAGAACTATCAGCTTTATTCGAGGAACCTCAACCAAATGTGTGACCAGAGAGGAAAGTTAACCAATTGGTAAAATATTGAAAACTGGTCATGAGGTAAGGATGAATGCCCAGATAGGTGAATATGACATGGATTATATCATTCTGGATTTGGGATCAGATGGTAATATTCTCATCAGATAGACATGGGAAATTATGGGAAAGATGAGACTAGTATGGTCTCATGTTCAACTGAGATTAGCCAACTAGTCAAAGGTTTTTCCTATTGCTCGACTGACACTGATTCCTGTCGAAATAGAAGGACTCTGGACCTATGCAGATTTTGATGTTATAGATAATGTTAATGATACATATCCGTATCCCACACTTCTGGGGATTGGTTGGGATATCGAAAATCAAACCATTATAAATTTTAAGAAGAGGATATTAACATTTTAGGATGCAAAACTATGGGTGGTTGATCCAATTGACCCTCTAGAAGGATAGAGATATGTGGAGCATGTAAAATTTGAAGGAAAAGATGGATATTTGAATCATATCTATAATATAACTTCTGCAATGGATGACTATGTTAATTGAAAATCTGATGGAAAACTCTGTTGGTGAAGTATTAGTTCCTACTTGTCAGACTCGGGAGACACTATGGAGAATTGGCATAATCGACTACATGAAGTATCAATGCGAAAATTCACAAGAATAAAGAAATATTTGCGAAAGGTAGCTACTGAGGTATGTGATCTACCTACCTATGAAGTTTTACCTAGCTTGGAAGCCTTTCTTACAGAATTTGAAGAGAAAGTACCTAAACCTCGGAGCTTGTTATCCCTGGATGTTGCATTGAAGGATACACCAGCAAGATGGTGGGTTTCTCATAAGTGGTCTATTTTAGAATGGAATCAATACCGAAGACTACTAGAAATATGATTTGGTGAGAAGGTGCTCTATACTGGTCAGAAATATATGGAAATAACTAATCCTGTCGAGCACATTGAGCATTATTTAATGACATGGGAGACATCGCCGCAACAAGAATGGGTTCATGAGTTCATACACACCTTGGACATGATATTGAGAAAATCGTATATGTGGGTTGATCTGTGATGAGAAATAGTTTAGTGGGAAGAGATAGTTGCCAATTTTACACATAAATTTGGATTGTCTAATGATAATCCAACAATTGGTGCTGCTTTGCAAGTAATCATAACTAAGATATTTGAATACATCCCTATGTCAATGTCAATTTTTCATCAAAGTAGCGCAATAGTTCAACATTGGATGGAATGCTATAGTATAACATGTGAACTTGATGATAATGATCCATGCGACATACATATTCCTGAATTTGAGGGTACTCGAGCAGTGGAGGGATCAGGTGTAGCAAGTGACAAGTTTCTGAATCCTCTTAAAATAAAAATAAAAATAAAAGTGAATATTGGTTCACTAAAGAACCTGAAATTCGCCAATATCAGGGACTATTAGGATGATGACATAATAGTGAATATTACAGACTTATGGCATGGATTCCATGATTTGTTCCCTACTAAATTTTCAAAAATGAAGGGAATTGTTGGTGATCTTGGAGAAATGAATATTCCCCTGAAGCTCGATGCAAAACCTATCAAACAATGACCATATAGACTCAATCTGAGATATAAATAAAAATTTAAGATAGAGTTAGACAAAATGCTAGATGCAGGCATTATAGAACCTATTGAGGAATATGAATTGATTAGCCCTATGGTGGTGCAATACAAGAAATCTACTGAATTCCATATCTGTGTTGACTTAAGGAAGATAAATGATACCTATATACGTGATCCATTTCTAGTACCATTTACAGATGAAGTGTTGGAGAGCGTCGGAGGACAAGAAGTATATTCTTTTACTGATGGATTCTCTGGGTATCATCAAATAAATATTGCAAAGGAATATCGGTAAAAAATGACATTTGCGACATAATGGGGATGCTTCCAATACATGATAATTACATTTGGTGTCAAGAATGCTCCTGCTATTTTTTCTAGAATAGTCATAGCTTCTTTCAAATATTTCATCCATAGATCTCTTGAAGTATACTTTGATGACTGGATGGTCTATGGGCTAGTAAAAAGATCACACTGAGTGTATTAGAATGATGCTTGACCGATGTAGATAGTTCTAGATTTATCTTAATATTAAGAAGTTCATTTTTTGTGCCCCTTTTGGTATCTTTCTAGGTCATGTGGTTTGTCTATATGGAATATTGATGGACCCTACCAAGATTTCAATTATTGTCGACCTACCACCACCCATGATAGCGAAACAATTGAGAACTACCTTGGTACATACAGGGTATTATAGAAAATTTATCAGAGGATTTGCAGAGATTACAGTTCCTATGGAAAAATTGTTGAAGAAAGATGTCAAATTTCAATGGAATGAGGAATTTCAAGAGTCTGGAAGTTCTTAAAAATAAGATGGTTACAACACCCATATTGGTATTTCGAGATTGGGAAAAAAATTTCATGTACATGTCGATGCGTCATCTATCACACTCGGCATTGTACTTGCAAAACCAAGTGAGGGTTCTATTGATCAACCCATTTCATTTGCTAGTAGAAAATTTTCGACTGCTTAAATGAACTACACCACTACTAAAAGAGAAGGACTTTCTATGGTATATGCTATCCAAAAATTTCGACATTATTTTGTTGGGAGGACATTTCAAGATGTATACAGATCATCATGCATTGAAGTATTTGGTCAATAATCCAGTGTTGGGGGGGAATATCTATCGATGGCTTCTATTATTTCAAGAGTTTGACTTTGAAATTTTTTTCAAGCCGAGTTGACTGAATTCAGAACTAGACCATCTATCGAGGTTAGAAAGTGTAGAAGAACATGTTAATCTCGATGATAATATTCCTAACATATAGTTGTTTGTAGTTAATATGTTTGATGATCACTATAGAGATATTATACATCTCTTAAATACCGAATATGCACCAAAAGGATTTAGTACAACACATAATAAGAAATTAATTGTAAAAGCAGTAGATTTCCAATTGATTGCTAGGAAATTATACAATATGGGACCAGATCAAATATTCCATCACCATGTTTTGGAAAATGAATGACCAATGGTATTAAATCATGTTGGTATCACAAGAGGACACTATGTAGTAAAAGTGGCAGTGCACAATATTTCACAAGAGGGATTATGGTGTCTTACTTTGCATGCAGACGTTAGAGACTATTGTCACATATGTGATATTTGTCAAAGAACTGGAAAACCATTGCGACGAGATGAGATGCCCCTGGTACCACAAGTAAATTTGCAAGCATTTGATAAATGGGTGGTTGATTTTGTGGATCCTATTAACCCACTAGGAAAAGAAACAAGTGCATGTTATATAATCACTACAATAGACTATTTAACCAGATGGGTTGAAGCAGAACTAGTAAGGTATTGTACTGCTGCGACTGCGGCAAGATTTTTAGTTGAATCAGCTGATTGAAAAATTAATTAAGGAATTTCATATTCAATACTAGAAGACAACACCATATCATGTACAAGAAAATATTATTGTTGAAGCATTCAATAAAATATTGGAGAATGCATTGAAAAAAATATATAATGTTCAGAGGGATGATTGGGATCAGAAGATACCTGTGGTATTATGGGATTATCGCACAACCTACAAAAAGTTGATAAGGAAAACTCTATTCAGATTGGTTTATGGACAAGAGATTTTCATGCCACTAGAATATATTCTACCCAACCTTAGGATAGTTGTGATTACTGAGATGATAGATTTTGGTGTCATAGAAGAAAGATTATCGTAGCGGGCATAATTGGAAGAAGATCATTTTGTCACAGGATATCATCATTATGTCGAGAAGGAGCACCAAAAATCCCTACACTACTGTCATATTAATTTTTAAGCAGTTTAGATCAGATATCTTGTTCTCCTATATGACAGTAAATTTTTGAAGCATCCTGACAAGATTTGAACACATTGGCTAGTACAATATGTTGTCGTCTGTATCACTGATGGAGGTGCAGTCTAGTTATAGAATTTATCTGGTACACCCTTAAAGGGGTTTGTAAATGGAAGTCAGCTAAAGCCTTATCAAGATAGTTTCACTTCGGTTCAACAAAATAAAATCGCAAGCTTAGTATTTTGTCGCAAGTTAATGATTTTGTCACATGAGTGTAATGTTGTCGCAGATTATACGTTTGTCATAAAAGAATTGATGTCGCAAGAAAATTGTTGTTGCACGATGAAATTTCATCACAAGTGATAGTTGGGTAACAGTTGATTTGAGGTAACAAGAGATTTTACTGGCATGCTTTTTGGTCACATCTACCATTAATGCACAATAACTACCTATTTCCATGACAAGTGAAGTAATATGATTGGTGGTTTTTATTGAAATGGTTAGAAATATTTCTCCATGTGACAAAACTAGCCACCACCTTCTCCATTTACTATAGACCCATGTAAGTGAATGACTATTGCATGCGTAAACCTATCTCATCTTTGCGTCAAATTTTTTTCATTAATTTGCATTCAAATGACTAACTTCTTTAGTCAAGCTATCTATATGAAATACTTTGAATCTAGATCCATCTAACTCCTATGGAAATACCTATTTCAATCACTAGTACTTCTCATGCATATGGTATGGAGGCTAATCCTCCAATTCCTATCATTGAAGTAGCTCCAGAATTTTTCTCGCGACCAGCGCCTGCTGACCCATCAAGAAAAAATGGATTGGTTGTGGAACTTCTCATCATAAAAGAATAAAATCTACCCACAATGTTGAAGCATCAGGATCTAGGTTGGAAACCATGTTTCCTAGATATATTCTACCAAGGAAAGATGAGGCATGCCATGTAATTGTTAGTAAGAATTCTAATTATCCACTGGTAAAGCCAACCATCATGAAAGGAGTCCATGTGATGGTAGAAATTTTGTTGAATTTGAAGAAAAGTGGATTCATAAAGCATGATATGCGAAAGTTCCCAGAAATCACCATGTTGTGGTACATGACCTCGGTGCGAGAGACTGAATATGGACCTATTCATTTGGTTCCAATGCAGTGGGAAAGAGGGATGGACAAGTCAGGAATACTATCATTGATGCACATGCCTCACTTTGGTCACACTACAGAAGTAAATGCATGCATCAAGCAACTGATTGTCTATTTCCATGGAGGATTCCTCTGGCTGTATTGACAAATTTTGGCGGATGTTGACCTAATAGCTTCAATAACTGGACTTCCTCTTGCAGGATTCGACCCATCACCCTTATTCACTAGAAAGGAATGAGATCTTGTCCTCATCAGCAGGATGAAAGAAAAATATAACTTTTCTAGAGATAAGATAGGCTTCTCCATTTCCTCTATCAATGGAACTACTATTCGGTTTGCTGCAAACGTATTATCAAGAAACCTGCTAAGGAATATGTGACCAAGCCAATGTATAGCCAGAATGATTGTTGCGAGAGAGAAGTGTGCTGTGGGAATCCAGATGAACTTGTCGACCTACCTATTGAATGAATTTCTTATAGATGCCACTGATTCTCAATAGAAAGGTAATTCTTTTACATATTCGTGGTTTTCAATTTTGATATTTTTTTTGCATGGGCTAATCCACTGCACTACCAGGGGGTGGATGTGCATGTGCCATGTCAAGGGGTGCAATACTAGAACCTCTAGTATGATAGGGAAAATCCATGCTGACAGAAGGATAAGAATATTGAATTTTACTTACGTGGTGATTAACTGAGGTATTATATTGGGAATCAGGTAAGGATTATTGTGAATATTGTCTAGTGATTCCACCACATTATCATATTTTTGGTCAGGTCTTACCACATATTCCTACAGTTGCAATAAAACCCTAAGAATAAATGGTTGGATACTTAGTTTTAGCTATCAACTGAAGATATTGAAACAATTGTTCAGGACTAGCCCGAAGAGTGGAGACAACATGTCGTAGATGATCAACTATCTGCTGCAATTAACCTGCGACAGGACAAAAAGCCTAGAAATTAGGGAGGAGATCCATAAGGAGGATAAATCCCATGAAGTACCCCCTATGACAACAAATAAGAATCCAGCAAGACCTAGACATATCCAGAACTAGGGGATAAGAGAAAAACATCCAAAGAATCCAAGAAGAGTCATAAGAAGTGGAAGGCCAAAAAAACATCTAAAATTGTTGGTATTACCAATGATGAATACAATCTTATTTCAAATTGAAAGGAGGAAGTGGTGAATGAAACTTGTAAAAATATTGATAAAAGGAATACTAACCTGGTTAGTGGCATTACATAATTACTACAGACTCTTTGTATCACAGTAAAGGAAGTTCGAGTAGGGGTTGAGTGGGAGTTGTATCTGTCTTTGTCGCATGAAGAAGCTAGTCCTCTTGAGGAGCTACCCGTCGAGGTATCTTCTAAACCTCCATACATAAAGATTCAATTTATTTATATGGAAATTGAATTAGGTATGCTAGAGCATAATGACATGATCAAGGACATTAGTCATGTAAGTCTTGATTTTTCTGTAGTTCTAATGTATCTACTGCATAGAATTTTGCAGGTTATAGTAGATGAGTTGAAGACAAGAGAGTGTGTGGTGTTTGAACAACTTAATCTCTCCAAGAATACCATCGCATCACTTAAAAACAAATTCAAGGAGATGGAGTAGAAATTAAAAACATGGTAAGATGACAGACCTAGGTTGGAGCAAGCTATCAAGCCTTCGTGCCATGAATTATCTGAAGAGGGAATTATAACTGATATGATCCTGAAATCCAGTATTTTTTGACTTGAAAAGGAAACTGTAAACCTCCTTGAATGAGTCATAGAGCTAGAAACAAACTGACTTCTAGTACAACCTATGACGTACTAGAAGCCTAACGAAAGGTAATAACAAAAACTGCAGAAAAGATTCAGGAGGTCGAGGAAATTTGTGCCAAAGCATATGCATAAGTTTCTCAGTCATGGGAATCCTTGATGGATGATGCAGAATCAGAACAAGTAATAGAGAAGATTCATACTGCAGAAGATAATATGGATGGAATAAGGAATTAATTGAATAAATTATGACCGGTTGAAAACATTAGCAAGGATGTTGACTTCAAAATATTACAGTAGCATGTTCCTAAACTGTGGACACAACATCAAAAGCGAATAGAACATGTCATAGAACTCGAGGTTGAAACAACATAAGTTACAAGAACTATCCACTCAATCCATGAAAGGGTACAATATGCACTTGGTGTGAAAGGAGTAGCAACTTTAGAACATATCAATTTCGAACTTGTTGAACAAATGAAAATAGTAAAGGAATATGCAGAAAGATAAGCAGAAGTTGTAAAGAATATCTGTCAAGAGTTTTAGAGTAAGTCAGACCCGACAAAAATATTGGACTGAAGGGGCTTGTGACAAATAATAGGTGAGTGTTGGGCACTTGTTGGCCCTAGGAAAACATAGAATATTTTTTTTGGAAATATGAATAATCTAGTTGCAAGGTGAGCAAGACTACGATGAAAAAGGTGGCAACAAAAGAGGAGAAGATCAAGTGGAAACTAGGAGTTTGATCTATTTTTTATAAGAGTTAGTTAGACTAATAGTCTATTTTGGGAAATGAACATGATTGTAAATTGGGTCGATAGCACCTGTATTAATGTAAACATGATGTTTTTATTTTGTAGAACAAATCATCAACCGATAGTTAAGAAATAGTTGACAGGTAAAACAAGAATTGTAAAAAGTGTTGAAATATTGTAACTTCGAAGAATATTCTATATGTATCTTTTGTGGTCCTGATGGTCCTATCGGGAGAACCACTTGTATTACTTTATACCCCAATGCTTCTAATCAAAAGAACTAATAAGAGTCATGAGGTAGTCCCCTCAAATTGTAAAGGTGGGCCATTAGCACCCCAGTTGTGGTTACTTGAGCCTACATGTTTAACTCGAGCCTACATGATTAACTCGAGCCTACATGTCGGAATTAATTATTAAAGTGAACGAACAAATATAAATAGAGGTGTGGCGCTCCTCATTTGGAACACACACACTCACTTGTGTAGCGCATTAGTGAAGGAGAGAGAAGTAGCAGGAGAAGGAGGAGGATCAGTCTTTGATCACTCTTTTGGTTTTACGTTTTATCTTTTGGGGCATCTATATTGAGGAAGCTTTTGCTAGGTTTTTCCCTTTAGGGTTTTTCCAGGATAAATATGTGTTGTTCTTGTGATACTGTTTCTTTCAGTGATTCTGTTTATATGATTTTGTTATGAAATTTAAATGAAATACTGATGATCTAGCTTAGCATATGGAATTCTAACATGGTATCAGAGCTAGCCTAAATAGGACAGCTTCCACAAGGTGAAATAGCCCTCTCTCTCTCCTCGAAATAAATTAGGGTTTTGGGAATTTTTTTTGAGTTTCAGAAAAATGCTTGCATATAAATTTGTGCCTTCCCAGAGCGCATCTTTTGAGCCTAGAATCAAGGTTTTTGGTTGTGTGAGTCCCCGGGAAAGTCAAACCCTAGTTTGACAACTGCACCAGAAAATTGTTGAACCAGAAAATAGCTGGAAGCTGCAGAAGCTGAATCTTACAAGTCTGATTTGGAAGGTGAAGACTTAAGATCTCCAGAATCCAAGAACACCAGTCAACTCACCTCATTCAAGCACATCTCCTGGTAAGTTCAGTTTCTCATTCCACAGAATTTCAATTTTTTTGTGATTTTCTGACAAGATGGCCCCAAGCACTAAGCTTGAGGAAAAGCTAGAAGGCATAGAGAATTTTCAAGCATGGAAATACAAGATTGGTCTCATTCTCTAAGAGAATGATCTTGATAAGTATGTCAAAGAATAATTTACGTAACCTGAAGAAGCTGAAGCCAAGGAGAAGCACAGGAAGGATATGATTAGGGAACAAAGGATTGTTGTTAACTCCATCAAGGATCACTTGATCCCTCAAGTGTCATCCAAGAAGACTCCCAAATAAATGTATGATGCCCTATCCAGAATGTATGAGGGAAGAAACATCAACAGAAAGATGAATCTAAGAGCTCAACTGAAGAGCACCAAGATGAGTCATGGAGAATCCATCCAAGACTACTTCACAAGGGTTTCTCAGATCAAAGAGCAACTAGAAGCTATTGGAGATAATCTTGATGAAGATGAAATGGTTATGAATGCTCTCAATGGTATCACTAGACTCTGGGAATCCTTCATCCAGATGATGTGTGCCAGAAAGGAAAGCATGAAGTTTGATATGGTATGGGAAGATTGCATTCAGGAGGAGACTAGAGTGGAAAATAGAGAAGCCTTACTAAAGTAAGATGACCAATCCCTAGCCACTCACACCAAGAGAAGAAGAATTCAATCTAATTTCAAGAGAATAAATTCTAAGGAGTCTCAACCTCCCAGAAGAATCCAAAGAGTTAGAGAGAACCCCCCAGGTAAATACTACTCTAGTTTTCAATGTTTTCATTGTGATAAGATAGGACACATTGCTCAAAATTGTCCTACAAAGAAGCAAGAATATAAGAAGAAGATCAAAAACAACAAAAGACATCATGCTCATCTAGCGGAAGATGAAGATGAAGAATAAGAAGAAGAAGGACCTCCAAGAAAGCAAGCAAGAGAAGAAGATGCAGAAGAGTATGTACTATTCTCTACACTCTTTGGGTTTGTAACACCTGGAGAAGACACTTAGCTTATTGATAGTGGTGCTTCAAAGCACATGATGGGAAAAAAGAAAACTCTATCCAAACTTGAAGAAAATATCTCTCCTCAGAATGTATCCGTAGGAGATGACTATCAATATCTTATCAAAGGAGTTGGTGAAGCAAGCTACAAACTTGATTCAGGTAATCCCCTAAAGATGAAAGATGTATTATATGTACCTAGTCTAAAGAAGAATTTACTTTCTATCTCAGCTTTAGATAAGAAAGGATTCAGAGTTGCTTTCATAGATGGCCAAGTACTCATGTGGCCCAAAGGAAAGAATAGTGAAGATGCAATCATCATTGGTGAAGAAGAAGGAGGCTTGTATAAACTCAAGGGACACTCAGAAATAGCCTTTGTTCATGAGTCCACTAACCCTAGTGAACTATGGCATAGAAGGATTTCCCACATTAATTACAAGGCTCTACCTCATGTGAAAAAAGTAGTGATGGGATTACCAGACATGAAGATCAAGCATGAAGGCATTTGCAAAGGATGTGCAATGGGAAAGAACATCAAGAATCCATTTCTGAAGAGTGAAACAAAAACAAAAGGTACGTTGGAATTGATTCATTCAGATGTATGTGGTCCAATGTCTTCTACATCCTTAATTGGCTTTGAATATTATATCACATTTATTGATGACTATTCAAGAAAGACTTGGATATATTTCTTGAAAGCAAAGAGTGAAGTGTTTGAGAAATTCAAAGAGTTCAAAGCCTTGATAGAGAATCTTTAAGACAAGAAAATAAAGACACTCTGATCAAACAATGGCGGAGAGTATACCTCAAAAGATTTTGAATCCTTTTGCAAAGATGTCAGAATCAAGAGGGAAATAACTACTCCTTACAATCCTCAATAGAATGGGGTTGCGGAAAGAAAGAACAAAACCATCATGGAGGCAATGAAGACAATGATATATGATCAAGATCTTCCAATGCATCTATGGGAAGAAGTAGCTAGAACTGATGTGTATGTACATAATAGAATATCTCACAGTGCTCTTGGATTCAAGACTCCATAAGAGATGTTCACGGGAAACAAGCTTGAGGTAAGTCACCTCAAAATATTTGGTTGTCCAGTATATATTCATATACCAAAAGAGAAAAGAACCAAGTTGGACCCTTTCGGAAAGAAGGGGATATTTGTTGGATACTGTGAAGTATCCAAGGCATTCAGAATTTACATTCCTGGATTCCATCACATGGAAATCAGTCGATATGTGACATTCGTTGAAGAATCAGCCATCAATATATCCAGGAAGTGCCAACATGAAGAAGTGTATGAAGAAGAGACACCTCCCATAAATAAAGAAACTACATGTCTCCCTGAAGAAGAAACTCATGAAGAACATGACATGGCAGAACCATAAGAACCTCCTACAATGGAGATGTCATGAAAGAGAAAGAATGCCTGGAAAAGAGAGATTATACAAGAGGCAGAAAGATATGGAGCTCCCTAAGGCTCCACAAGGACAAGAAAGAAACCTAAGACTTTTTCCAACTATATAGCTTTGATGTGTGATCTCATAGATCAAGAACCTACAAGCTACAAAGAAGCAATGACTGAAGAATACCAGTCAATAATGAAGAATGATGTATGGGATATAGTTCTCAAACTAGAAGGAAAGAGTGTAGTATCCTCCAACTGGATCTACAAGATAAAGTATGCAGCTAACGGAAGTATCGAGAAATATAAAGCAAGATTTGTGGCCAGAGGTTTCCCTTAGAAAGAGGGAATTGATTATGAAGAGACATTTGCCCCAGTAGCACGGTATACTTTGATTAGAGCTATCATGGCCCTTGCATCCATGATGAAGTGGGATTTACACCAAATGGATGTGAAAACATCCTTCCTGAATGGTGTGATTGAAGAAGAAGTATACTTAAAATAGACACAAGGATTTGAAGTTGAAGATATACATACTCACGTATGCAAATTGAAGAAGTCCTTGTATGGCTTAAAACAAGCTCCACGAGCTTGGCATGGAAGGATAGATAGTTTCTTGACGAACATGGGATTTACCAAGAGTAAAGATGATCCTAACCTTTACCTCAAGGTTATAGATGATGAACCTCTCATGCTGCTGTTAAATGTGGATGGATTATTTTGACAGGGAATGAGAAACATATTATGGAAAGCAAGAAGAAACTCGCAGAAGAATTTGAGATGAAATACCTTGGGTTAATGCATTACTTCCTAGGTCTGGAAGTATGGTAAAGTTCAAAAGGAATATTTCTCAACCAAGGAAAGTATGCAGTAGATATATTGAAAATATTCAATATGTTGGAATGCAAAGCCATGGCCACACCCATGGATTCCAACTTGAAGTTGTTAGCTGATGACTCATCAGAGTTAGTGGAGGAGACTCAATACAGACAGATCATTGGGTCATTAATGTACCTAACAAATACCAGACCTGACATTTGTTTTGCTGTGAACACTCTGAGTCAATATCTAGTTCAACCTAGACGGGTTCACTTGGTAGCTGCAAAACATGTGATGAGATATCTGAAAGGGACTATAGATTTTGGTCTATACTATGATGGTAGCCATGGGTACATATTGAATGGATATACAAATGCATATTGGGCTGGAAGTATCTCAGACAGGAAAATCACATCAGGTGGATGTTATAGTCTCGGATCTACTATGATTTCATGGTTTAGCAGAAAACAATCCAGTGTTGCTCTTAGCACAGCCGAAGCAGAATATATAGCAGCTTAATCTGCTAGTTGTGAAGCCATATGGCTTAGAAAGCTGATGTTAGGGTTATTCAACCTATATTTGGATACTAACGTGATTCTATGTGACAACCAAAGTTGTATAAAGATGACAGAGAACCCAGTATTCCATGACAGATCGAAGCACATAGAAATCCGGTATTTCTACATTCGAGATATGATGCAGAAGGGAGCCATAAAGCTGCAGTATGTGAGTACGGATGAATAATTTTATGATGTGTTGATGAAGCCTCTGTCTCGAGTAAAGTTCAAACACTTTTGATACAATCTTGGTGTTGTTTGGAAATACCTTCCTCGAAAGGGGGAGTAGTGATGTTGTAGTAGGATTGTATCATCCCTGGGCACTTACCCTAAAGTGATTCGATGAATTTGGTTCTCAAGAATGAAGAGGGATTGTATCATCCTAGGACATCTATCCAAAATAGATCTAGAGGCTTCGGTCCCCGAGAATGTGGAATATTTGCATCATCCTTGAACTTCGGTTCAGAAAGGTATCTGGAGGCTTCGATCCCCAAGAATGTGGTAGGATTGCATCATCCTTGAACCTTGGTTCAAAAATGTATTGTTAGTTGGAATATTTCACCTCCTATAGAAACCAAAGTGTTCCACTGGTCTGAATGTTTCAGATCCAAAACAAATAGAGGGAAGAGGTTGAAGACTCTCCCTAGACACTGTAGATATCTGGAATACAAGGCTTTGATAGTTCACCTGTGTACCTGCAAAAAATCTCAACGCGAAATGAATCAAAGCAACCAGAATATGATCTACTGATCTATGCTACTAACTAAGGAATCTAGCAACATATATATGCGAAATCACAACAATAACATCATATGTGGGACAGAAATCAACTTGCATTAGAAATATGAATAAGTTTACAACCAAGCCTTAGTGTTGACATGCATCTCCATGAAACCAGCTCTTCATCCCCAAAAGCTCTGACTCTAGCTCTCTATTCTCTCTCCAAATGATCTTGGGCCAAGAATCAATCCAACAGCATAACAATACCTTCAAATGTTCTCTCCTCAACCATGGATATGAGCTCATATTTATAGGGATTTAATCGATAGAGATGGTTGAGAAATTAGTGAGTGAGGTGGCCTCTAAGATCTTAGGATGAGGGATCTCGAGCTCAACCAAACCACAACAGTAGGGATAAGGTAGTACATGAGGCTTATCCTCTAGAAGCCTCAAGAAACTTCTCTTTTCCCCTTTTTACCCAAGGTACTGTGCTTCTCCTTCTATGACAGAGCAGTTCTGGTAATAACCACCTATGGACCAAGGGAAATGGGCGGTGGCATCTCTTGTGGACAACCGATGAAAGGCGGTGCTAGCAGGGGTACCACTCCTGGATAAAGGCGCATGTGCAGTGTTGGGAATTTGTATGACATATTGATAAAAAACCATTTAGTTTCCACTCCAGAAACTGGGATTTAGGGCAAGTAGGTATGTCAAATGTCTTATCACATGATGGTGAAAGGATTTTGGTATAACAGGATGCCCCCCAAAGCATGAATCTTAGAGTGATACGATAAACGAGAACTTTGAGAACAAGTCATCGCCAGGAGATGAAAATGTCAGCTCAATCAGATTATGTCGTCAAGTAGGCATATGTAGTACATCAGTATGTTGACTCATAGACACAAGTAACTAAACTCATAGCTACAGACCGATACACGGTAGATCTATGAGTGGAATAAACAAGCATGGCTACTAGAATACAGCGTAGATCCATGTGACAGAGGACTCAAACTTGGACATAGATACCAGACATACAATGTAGATCTATGTCATACAGATGCAAATTTGAGCATAGCCACAACCATACAAATGTGGATCCATGCTAGATATACAAAACTCCATCGCAACCTAGGGAAAAATCAATGAGCGCTTTTAAATAAATGCCTAGGGTCTTTGTCTCGTCTTCCACAAAGTACGATTCTATCCATGTGATTACAATGATCTGAAGTCGAACATGGTAGAAACCACTTGATTACCGGCCAATGATGTGAACCATTAACAATTGTGAGGGAGGTCACCATTAATGTCAATGATTCACAAGGTACCCTAGTACAATCTACTCAGTGCGAATAGATGTCCTGATGTCGAACACCCAGTCGATTCTATCGATCAAAGGTCAATGATGTGAACCTATGTCAAGAGTGAGAGAATCTGTCATTAAGGCATATAGATCTCAAGGTACTAAATATTGTTTCTAAGACTATTTCCCGGATGATGAGCTGATGTCGACGGGAATAGTCTTGTTGAAGGAGGGCCGTGATGAGTCCCACATCGACAACACAAAACCTGGAACATAGTTCTGGAATGATGTGAATGTAGTAACCATATGACTGACTCAAATATACTGACACAAAGACTTTGTAAACTGCAGAGGTAAAACTTCTTCAGATCCCCTTTGAACATCGAGTGGCACGACAAAATGACTTGGCAGCATGACTAGACAGGACTGATACACAATGAGATAGTGGACAATTCATTCTTTTGAAAGACTCAAAGGATTGGCATGACTCATGAAAGTGGATCATCACAGAGATCAGATGAATACCCAATTGACTGACATGATTGTGCAGACAAGTGCCATGTTCAAAGGTAACGACAAACAACTGCCATTATTTACAAAATGATTCCCTTCCCATTTTCTCCATCATGATCGATGAGTGCCTCTTTTCAGTTTTACGAGTTCAAAGAGGGTAACAAACACTCGATATAGCTTGTCAGAAGACAAGTCCAGTCTCGCATGTTTTACGAACCTGAGAGAGGAGGGGTTCATTCCCAAACAGGCCTCTCAATGTTTAATTTAACGAGTCCACTGAAAGAAAACTCAGTATCATTCATGTTTAAGGAGTCTGAACGAATACGAAAGAAGACTCCATGGGGGTCCTTTTTCATTTGATTTAGTCTCTAAGGCATGAAAAAGTGTAAAATCATACCTTAGAGAAATCTTCCAGTCATGATTGGCTGGAGTGTTCCTTTCTCGTAAATAGTCCTATATGAACTGAGAAAGAGATAACCTACAGTCAAATGAACGACTCTTCAAATACTTTAACGAGCATGAAGAAGACAAGATCACTCGACAATATTTTTGTATTTAGGGAGCCTAAAAAGAGTTTAAAGAGGACTCCATGATCCTTTTTCATGTTTGATTCCAGAGCACAAAAAAGTAATAAACTAAGCTCAAACCACTTTTCATGTTTTAACCAAAGCACGAAAAATGAAAAGTAACCTCAACACCATCTTACTATTTTTAACGAGCTCAAAGATCAATTGAAAGAATGCTCAAGGATTGGTTTCATTTTTACGCAAGCTTGAAACCAATAGGTAAACTATGCTTGAAAAATCCCATTAAAATGATATACAAAGGTTGGAATCTTGCCCCCAGCATGATTGCTAGCGAAGCCTACCCCTAACATGGTTGCTAGGGGCTCGACATGCCCCCAAGATTCATTTCATGTGACGATTCTTCTTCCATACCCAACCTAAAAACCTGGTTACTAATGTGAAAATTTTCACCAGGGGGGTAGGAAGAACGAGAATCGGGTAGGTTGAAAGAAGGTTCAAGTTCTAACACTAAACGGAAGACTTGACTCAAGGGAAGGGGATCTGTTTCATTTTTACACAAGCTTGAAATAGAAGGTAACTATGCTTGGGACATGGTTTCATTTTTATGGAAGCTTGAAACCAAAAGGTAAACTATGCTTAAGGAAATCCATTTCATTTTTTAACGAGCTTGACATAGAATGGAAAATTTGCTCACGAATGATTTCATTTTTATGCAAGATTGAAACCAAAAGGTAAACTATGCTTGAGGAGATCCATTTCATTTTTTAACGTGCTTGACATAGAATGGGAACTTTTCTCAAGGAAAACTGACATGATGGTCATGTGCTATTTCATTTTTTAACGAGCTTGACATAGAATGGGAACTTTGCTCAGGGAAAACTGACATGATGGTCAGAACCTGACATGATGGTCAGGTGCTATTTCATTTTTTAACGAGCTTGACATAGAATGGGAACTTTGCTCAAACCATGGTTTCATTTTTATGCAAGCTTGAAACCAAAGCGTAAACTATGCTTAAGGAGTGGTTTTATTTTTTAACAAGCTTGAAACCAAAAGTAAACTATGCTCTAAAACCTTCTCCTATCCAACATGATATCCATAGGTTGGTAGGTTGCCCCCATTCCATAAAATCTAGAGACTTAGCTCCATTATGATGTCCATAGACTAGAGCCATGCCCCCCATTTTACCTAGGATGGGAAGAAGCTAACTAGAAGAAGGGGAAGGAACCACGAGAACATGCGGCACACTCAGGGCAGTCTGATTACTAGGAGTAATGCGATGGTCAGGTGTAACAAAGGAAAGCTGATCAATGGTCACAATATTCCCATCATTGGGAAAATGCATAACTCTAAAGAGTGTGGACACAACAGCCTTCATGGAATAGACATAATCACGTCCAAGGAGTAGATTGAAATCCAAAGGACTTTGGACCACCATAACATCAATACAGACAGTTTTCCCTCCTAATGTAATAGGAAAAAGAGGAAGGATCCCTAAACGTGCAGTAGGTCTTCGATTAAAAGCCAGCATCTTATCGATGGCTGGCACAAGCTGAGGAGAACCTAAAGCTTTCCAAGAAGTTGAGGACAGAATACTAATAGAAGCCCCTTCGTCAACAATAGTGTGAAGTATCTGCCTAGCCATAACATTCACAACTATCTAGAAAGGAACACTCAAATGAAGACAAGATTTTGTTAGGTTACTCCAGTCAAAGGAAATAACCTCATTGATTGGAGAGGGTTCTGTCGAAACAAATAAATTTTCCCCTTGTCGAGAACAATCAAAATGAAGCATAAAAACTTCAGCAAGTTTCAGCTCATTCTCTACTGGAAGAGAAGAACAAGACGAAGATTTGGTCAAAGAGACTACATCAGTCTTAACACTCTCTAATGAAAGAGTGGGGTCGGGTGGAAATGACACTGACTCGACCACTTTAACTTCACTCTCCAAAGGAAGAGTGGGATCAACCATAGATAAATCTGAATTGACCACTTGGTCAACCAGTGGGGGATCGAGGGATAACTTACTATCACTTGTTGGAATCACCTGTTGATGATCAGTAATATTTTCCAACCAACATGAAGCTTCATCCATGCTTGGACAAAGAAAAGTATGATGCATAGCCGTGCATATCAAACAAGGATACAAGACTTTACCCTTACGACCTTTTACCAATGGGTCACTGGTTGAGGGAGTATCGTCAACATGATGATCAGAGGTTGATGACACAGATGGTTTGGACCTTTTAGACCACTCTTCTTGTACATGGGAGAGGCATCCCCCTTGCAAAGCTTACAAGGGAACTTGGGTTTTCTAGGCATTCTCTTAGAATGAGCAACATCGAGAGCAGATGGTTGCTGCTTTTTCTCTTTCTTATACTTCTTCTTTTTACCCTTCCCTTTTTTCTTCTTCTTACCCATATGACTACTAACCATAGATCGTTGGTCAAGCGAAGAAGAAGAAAGGGGCGAAGCCACAAATTGCAAAGAAGGAGAAGGATTAGGTTGAGTACGATCCTCTCCCAGAGGAGAGGTGACATTTGAGACATTAGGTGTAACAGGAATTACCAAATTAAATAGCCAAACTGGTAATCCTATAGTTAATCCAGGAAGATTTAGAGTGGAAATAAAGGGAGGACCAATACCTTCACTTGGAGGGAATACAAAAGGTACACCTTGGAAAGGGACCCCTTGAGTGGTAGTCCCAGATTGGGATGCCATCTCTAAACTCTCTAATAACCCCCTAACTACCACGCACAAGCGAGTACTACTCAAACTAAAAGAAATAAGCAAACATGTGAAAGGAGTAGATAAGAGTCAGGAACCTCATAGGACAGGCCAAAAGGATAACTCAGATGGTTTGAGGATTCCTAAAAGGGTCTCCTGATATACGCAACATATGAGGGAGCTCAAATCGGTAGTAGTGTTGTCTAATGCATAACCGTTCACAAGGGGCCTTCCTATATACAATAGAGTACATGAAGTACCTTTCTATATACCTCAAGGGTACGTGAAAGGCCGTTCGATATATCGATGGTACATGGAAGAACCACGTGAGTCCTGGGATGTAATGCGGACAAGTAACGACAGCTCCTATGCTTAACGACGCCCGAACACGTCTCTAACTTATCACTCAAATTGCTAAAAGTTTTAACCTAGTACTACCATTAATTTTATCTTGTGTGTTTAGGTGGAACCATGGAGTGAAAACCTGAATTAAAGAAGATGCACATTGATCTATATGATAATGCAAGTTTTCCTCTTCAATGAAATTCTATCTAAGAGAGGGAGAGAGATTTACTTTTCTTCCCAAAAAATGTACACCCAACTGCAAATGCAATTCTATCTTTTAGAACGAAAAGTGAAATTTCAATGCACCCCAAACAATCTTCAAAGCAAATAAAAAAGAGATCTAGAGAACATATAACATAAATCAAAATGTTTCCTATCTTCTCATGCTTGAAAAAGACACATAAAAACTCAATGGAAATATGATTTCACTAATGTTTCCAAACAAACCTAACTCTAATGCACGCAAAGATGAAAACATATATTTCTTCTTAATGAAAGTAAGATCTAGAATTTCAAACAATCATGCACAAAACAAGAAAAAAAATCATTCAACAAACTTGAGAAAAAAGCAAAAGAGAGAGAAAACTAAAACTTCTCTTTGAAACAGACAAGGAAATGAAGAACCAATCTTTCCTACCAAGCACTGAAAAAATCAGTATGCAAAAGGAAACAAGAATTACCCTAAGCAAATAAAGACTCAAAACAACATGGATCACTCATGCATTCCAAGTCCAAAACAAACCAAAGCCTACACATGAAAATGAAATGTATATTTCCAATTCCAATGAATAATATCTACAAAGAAGAGCAAGAGGTTTCAAGCAATGAAAATAATGTAAAATCTAATGCAAGAAACACAAAATCTCTTTAAATGCAAAAATAAAACAACAATCAAAGAGACTACAGTCATTTTCATCAAAAAGTAAGCCAAAACACACAGAAATCAAAAAACAAAGTTTGGAATAGGGCCTACCTGGCACCGCGCAGATGAAGCTGCTGACAGGCGGTTTTGAGGCAGAATTGATTCTTCCTCATTGGATTCAGGCGGTGGCACCACATATGGCTAATTGGACACAGGCGGTGGCACCACTCCTTGCCAACAGAACATGTGCGGTTCCCTATAAAAATCCAAAACACAAAGAGAACGATAGAACCAGTCAGAAAAAGGCTAGATCAAGGAAAATACTGTTGAATTGAGTATGGAAACAGAGAATAAAATACCGAAATGACTCAAATCTGGAGGTTTCAAACCCAAATAATGCAAGTCAGAAAGTAGATCTGACTGAAGAGAGTTTAATAAAATGGAGCCTAGATTCAGACAAGAGTTGTAGACTGAGGAAGATCAGAACAACTGATACACTAATTCCCCAGCGGAGTTGCCATATTTGTTAGCTGGAATATTTCACCTCCTGCAGACAGCAAGGTGTTCCACTAGTATGAATGGTTCAGATCCAGAACAAATAGAGGACAGAGGTTGAAGACTCTCCCTAGACGTTGTAGATATCTAGAATACAATGCTTTGACAGTTCACCTGTGTACCAACAAAAAATCTCAACACGAAACGAATCAAAGCAACCATAATATGATCTACTAATCTATGCTAGTGACTAAGGAATCTAGCAACATATATATGCGAAATCACAACAAAAACATCATATGTGGGACAGAAATCAACTTGCATTAGAAATATGAAGAATTTTACAACCAATCCTTAGTGTTGACATGCATCTCCATGAAACCAGCTCTTCATCCCCAAAAGGTCCGACTCTAGCTCTCTATGCTTTCTTCAAATTATCTTGGGCCAAGAATCAATCCAACAACATAACAATACCTTCAAATGTTCTCTCCTCAACCATGGCTATGAGCTCATATTTATAGGGCTTTAATGGATAGAGATGGTTGAGAAATTAGTGGGTGAGGTGGCCTCTAAGATCCTAGGATGAGGGATCTCGAGCTCAACCAACCCACAATAGTAGGGATAAGGTAGTACACGAGGCTTATCATCTAGAAGCCTCGAGAAACTTCTCTTTTTCCCTTTTTACCCAGGGTACTGCGCCTCTCCTTCTATGACAGAGTGGTTCTAGTAATAACCGCCTATGGACCAAGGGCAATGGGCGGTGGCACCGCTTGTGGACAACCAATGAAAGGTGGTGCCAGCAGAGGTACCACTCCTGGATAAAGGGGCATCCGCGGTGCTAGGAATTTTTAAGACAAATTGATAATAAAAAAAATTAGTTTCCACTCCAGAAGCTGGGATTCAGGGCAAGTAGGTATGTCAAATGTCTTATCACATGATGGTGACAGGATTTTGGTATAATAGGTATCCAGAGGCTTCGGTCCCTGATAATGTGGCAGGATTGCATCATCCTTGAACTTCGGTTCAGAAAGGTATCCAAAGACTTCGGTCCCTGAGAATGTGGTAGGATTGCATCGTCCTTGGACCTAGTCGTAAAGTGATAGGGACTGATTATCCCGTAATCAATCCGATGACTTTGGTTGTCAAGAATGTGGTAGATTGTTTCATCCCTGGACTTAGGTCCAAAAGTGATCCGAAGACTATTGTCTTCTTGTTTTGGATTGCAGGTTGTTGCTGATGATGACATACTGATCGAAACATCAGATTGTGATGATGATGGCGTATTGATTGAAAGATAATATTATGATGATGATGCTGTTGAACTCAAAGTATGATGATGATGTTGCTGAAGATGTTGTTGCTGATTGAAAGATCAAAGTGCTGAAGATGTTGTTGCTGATGGAAAGGTCAAAGAATTGATGATGATGTTATCAATCTAGCAGTCAAAGTGTTTTTGCTACTGAAAATTGAAGATGAAGAGTAAAGATGATGTTGTCGGTCAAAGTGTTGCTGTCATTGAAGACGAAGATGAAGACTACATGATGTTGAAGAGCTTCCAATGATTTATAGATGTGTTACCCTGATGATGTTAATGATGTCCTCTATCTCTCTCCTACTATTGTTGTTGTTGATGTTGTTGTAGAATACCCTTCTCATTAAGGGGGAGTGTTGAAATATTGTAACTTCAAAGAATATTCTATATGTATCTTTTGTGGTCGTTGATGGTCCTATCGGGAGAACTACTTGTATTACTTTATACCGTGATGCTTCTAATCAGAAGAACTAATAAGAGTCATGGGGTAGTCCCCTCAAATTGTAAAGGTGGGTCATTAGCACCCTAGTTGTGGTTACTTGAGCCTACATGTTTAACTCGAGCCTACATGATTAACTCGAGCCTACATGTCGGAATTAATTATTAAAGTGAACGGACAAATATAAATAGAGATGTGGCGCTCCTCATTTGGAACACACACACTCACTTGTGTAGCGCATTAATGAAGGAGAGAGAAGTAGCAGGAGAAGGAGGAGGATCAGTCTTTTGTCACTCTTTTGGTTTTACCTTTTATCTTTTGGGGCATCTATATTGAGGAAGCTTTTGCTGGGTTTTTCCCAGGATAAATCTGTGTTGTTCTTGTGATACTGTTTCTTTTAGTGATCCTGTTTATATGCTTTTGTTATGAAATTGAAATGAAAAACTGATGATCTAGCTTAGCATATGGAATTCTAATAAAAATAATATAGATCGATCCAAGTTGTGTGCAGACAACTAGACCATATAAAAAACAATAATAAGAGAAGGGGAAAAGATACAGGACTGAACTAGACTAATAAGAGAGATGGGAAGACATGAGAGCATGAGAAAGAAAAAAACCTCATATATTGTATAGAATATCCTGAGTGAGGTCCGCAAGATGTGTGCACAGACCAAAGGCATTTAAAATATCACTCCCACCAGATGAAGAGAGACTTTGTTATTTTTCTCGTATGGGTTTCCATGTTAAATATGTGTCTTTGATTTCTGTGTATATTGTGAATGAATATTTATCAGTCTATCAAACATCTAATGATTTAATATTGTGGAATGTTTATTAATATATGTTAAAATATATATATGTCATCTATGTGTGTCGATGGATCAGTTTTCATTACTCTCTGATGTATGTATGGCGACAAAAGTCTATCCCTTGGTTCCATTCAAACGACCTGATTATGATATGATAAATAAATCCCCTTCCATAATTGCATAAACCTAGTATTTGCAGTCCCCATAGATATCTCAAGTGAGATCTCACTTGCGTCGTAGGTGTTGTCGACAGAGTTACACTCTATTGGGACGATAAATTGGGATTTTTGAAGAACAAAGGAGTTTGAACCTAATTCAGTAGAAACAATGCCAACATTCCCTTTCTGGAATGGATTGATTCTTGTTTCCTTCCCAATAGATATGTCAAACAAGTAGATTTATTGGACCAGAGTTTCAATATTGATTTGGGAGGGATAAAATTTAAGGATTTATTAAGTTGTGAGAGTCTTTGTGATAATTGGTGTATTGAGTTCACAAAGACTCTCTATCTTATTATTTTTGTAGACAATTAGAAGAAAATTATTTCTATGATATCCCTCCTATGAAAATTAGACCTAATTGGAGGAATGTGAGAATTGGATCTAGCAGGATCTCTAAATTCCTTGACAATTTTATGATCAATGATGGCATTCTATAATCGTCTAGTAGTATAAAACAATGGGTAGGTGAAGGTGAGGAGTCAAATCATTTTCCTATTTTCTTAGAGCTAGTGAAAGAGTGGTTGAAATATCTAAGTTGTTTTAAGTTTAACTCTCAATGGTTGGAGGATGATGGTTATATTTAGTTCGTTAAAAGTTTGTTGAGTCCATATGATGCAAATATTCATGTCTCAATAGTGTTACAATTCCTCAATAATATCAAGAGAATAAAGACTTGAAATACCTAATGGGATGTAAAAAGTAGAAATTTCAAGAAGAATTACTCTACATATTAGAATCTTAGTTGGACTCCTTCCTTTCAAATAATCCTGAGATATTTATATCTGCTAGTCAAGAAGAGGAGATAGTGGAGCTTGAATTTAGGAGAAATATGATACTACATGAGAATGAAACCACGTGGAGATTGAAAAGTATGGCAATCTGAATTTATAAAGGGGATGCCATACAAAATACATTCATAATTTTGTGAAGCATAGGATCCACATTAAATCTCTTTTCCATCTTGAGGGGGAGGATGGAATAAAGGTGACTAGATTCAGAGACCTTGTAGTAGTAGGGGTGAAACATTTTAGAAAATTATTTACGAAAGATGATACAAAATATATAGCTCAAATTCTAAGATTGAGAAATAATTTTCCTACATATGTGACTGAGGAAGATAATTTCATTTCATTGGATGAAGTGACTCTTGAGGAACTAAAGGAGGCTATCCATTCTATGCAACAGGACAAAAGTCATGGGACTAATGGATGACATATGGAATTATTCTCAAGTTTTGTGGATCTTTTTGAAGTAGATATTCTTTTAGTTGTTGAAGAGTCCAAAATAAATGGGAGGGTATTGGTTGCTTACAACTCCACGTTTATTTACCTTATACCAAAGTCTTATATAACAATAATATTGGAATACTACAGGCATGTGATGAACCCACACACTACACAACTACACAGATAAAAAATTGTAGCTTAAAAAAACATAGAGTTATACAAAGGAACTATACCCAATTTGTAAAACAACATCACAATAAGTGACACAGTACAACAACCATTTGGTAGAAACTAACCATAACCAATATAATTAAATTGAGTAAGCATAGTTATATATAGGTTAGAGTTCTTATTTAATGATTAATTAAGTGAATCAACCAACTAATTAGCATTAATTAATAGTCTCAATGAATAATTTTCTCCTTTCCAACTTTACCATGCCTTTCCAACATTTCCAACATTGGGAGTAATAAATAGAAACACCAACAAAAACATAACTAAATAACCTTGTCCATCCCAATGTTCCAATTACAAAATTAAGTTCTTCTGATGTTGGACAATGGAAGTTGACAAAATCTAGAACTTTATTCTCAATGTATGTGTCAATATCCACATTGGTTTTTCGAAATTCAAAAGTTGGCACATATTTCTGACGTTTAAAACTACTATTCTGATACTTATTTTTTGACCTCAAAACTCGGGTATTTTGATATTGGCCTTTGGACATCAACAATAAATGGAAAACCATTCCCAAATGACATGTCAATCCTACCATCAACACCTCAGTATCAGAGCCTTGACATTAACATGTAAAAAATTTAACATTTAATATGTCTATCCATATGCCGACACATTGACATCGCCACATCGACACTGAAATCATGGTAACAATTTCTCTAATTTCAAAGGTTTAACACTTAGTTGTTTTAAGAAAATGTCTGTTAGAATTATTTTTAATTCTCCCTTGTCCACCATAGTCCAAATGTCAATTTAATAGCTTAGGAATATGTTTCCACTTCATTAGTGCCATGGAGTTATTATCTGGGACCCACCTACCACTTGATGTGCCCTCATGCATGCATTTAGGACCTACAGAGGGAAATCCCTATATTTTAGGAACCCACACTGAGTCATGGGAGTGCCACCAGCAGTTGACCCTATTTTGTGTTGAGTTATGCTCTGATGGGCCACAATCAATTCATATTTAGTTTGTATAGCACCACCTTTACATGATTTAAGGAGAATGGGTTCCTTTTCTCACCTACCTTAGCTATTTAACTAAATTTGAGGTGTTTCAGTTCTCTGCAGTTGCACTAGTGAGTCTCCAGTGTTGATTTTTCCATGGTTAGTGATCACTGGAGTTAGTCCAAGTCATGGAATTCGAATCAGTCCTAGAGGATTTAAATTCTCTCTATTGTATCAGGGATGTATTACATACATGTTAATGATTATTCAATTATGGTTATGCTATAAAATATTTGCCTCTTGTATGAATAATTTCATGATTATTATTTGACAATTATTGCACTGAATTTCTTCCTCAATCATTATTTGTCTTCGTTGCGAGGTTCAATCCAGAATGATGATCTTTTGGATTTGATAATTTGATATGGTATTAGATCAAGTTAGGCCAATTTTAATCCATGAAAACTTCCATTGATGCACCAGAAGCAACTAGGTTCTGCATAAATATTGGTATCTTTGCCTTGCTCTATCTGGATTTATCTAAAGAAGTCTAGACAGGTGTGATGCATCTTGATAATGTGATAATTTCAAAGTAGAGTGTGATTGAACTGGTTTACCTTCGAATTGAGATTTTATGCAGGTTAATTCAAGAGTTCAAAACAATTTTGTTGCTACTAAAGGTGTAAATGGATAATTCGACATCCTTTACACCGAGGATCCTTACACCCTTCAATTATTTGGATTGGAGGGGAGATATACAGATTGTGTTGCACAACAAAGTTATGTATAGGGTTACAATGGGAAAGGAGTTCAAACTCCAGTAGCCTTTAGAGAAATCGAAGTACCTCAATAAATTGCACGAATCCTTTGGTTTCATGTGTATTCATATCTCTATGGAGTTTCTCTTCCACATTGATGGACTAAAAACACCGAGGCAAGTATGGTAGAAGCTCAAATCACTTTTTAGAAAGAAGGATGATCTAAGAGTCCACATTTTGGAGAATGAGTTTATATCTATTCAACCCAGTATTTTTGAAACCATCCAATAGTTCTTCTTCAAATTCAAGTCTTTGGTCATGTAGTGTAAGAAATGTGGAATTGACAAGAAGGATGAGAAATTTGTTCTCTCCATTCTAAGTAACTTTTAGCTCTGAATTTTTAGTATTTGTGTCCATATTCCACTATAGGATACTGACAACCCCAAACTGGTGATTTATCTCTCATGATTCATTCACTAATCCCTCATTCAAGAACAATACAATTTGACCTAGATGAGAGACCTCAAAGCCTCCAAGAATCAATCTCTCTTGGTTTTGGATGGGGAGACAAAAAATGTGCAAGATAAAGTAAGACAGAAGGAGAAGGACAAAAAGGACAATGAAACCAAACCTAAGTAGATGCAATATCCATCATATGGAGATTCTGGTTCTAAGAAGGAAAATCATAAAAGGTTTGAAAAGACCAAGTGTATGTACTGCAAGAGAGAAAACCATTTGAAGAACCTATGCATGAAGAAAAAAATTGATCAGATGTCAATACTCCTTAAAGAACATAATATTTCCCTCCGTGAGGGCATAGGGAATCTTGATCCTGGAAATAAGACTGAAGACCATGAGAGATGCCATGCACTAAAGGCAAGTTTCTCTCAATCACAAGATTTTCTCATTAATTCAGAAGCCTCCAACCACATTGTTTCCTCCAAAGAACAATTATCCTCTTTGGATCTCTCCAGTTGTCCCATCATACACATGGGAGATGAATTTTGAATCCTAGTTATTGGGAAGGGTTCAATTTAATTTGAGCATGGAGTGTTAAATAATGTACTCTATGTTACCTCCTTAGAAACAATTTTTTTGTATGTATATCAGATGACCCATATAAGCTCTCTAAATCAAGCCACATTTGATCTTGACTCACTAGAGATATATCAGAAATATCTACTGGGAACCTGATAATGAAAGTATCTACAAATAATTCCTTCAAGGTATATGAATTCTCACATTTTCCTCCTCACTCATACCAAAGTTCCCTATTAACTCATGCTAATGACACAAGTATAATTTGGCATGAAATATTTGGCGATATGAATTTCAAATATCTCTAGCAGTTGCACAAAGAAAATATGGTTGAGGGATTGCCTCTCATCAAGTCCTCTAAAGGTGTCTACAATGGTTTGTTGGTAGGTAAGCACTCAGAGAGAAGGTATGAAGTTGGGAAGGCAAGGAGGGATACCTCTTCACTTGACTTGGTTCATAGTGATGTCTCCAGACCAATTCCTACAACATCTATGAATGGATCCAAATACTTTTTCACCTTCATTAATGACTACTCCAGGTATTGTTGGATCTACTTTATTAAGAAAAAATATGAGGCGCTTGAAACCTTCAAATTCTTCAAATACTTAGTTGATAACACTCTTTGGAAGAAGATAAAAGCACTAAGATCAAAAAACAGAGGTGATTACATCAAAAGATATGGTTTTAGTGGATATGTACTTAGAAGGTATTAATATGCAACACTCAGTCCCATATACACCACAACAAAATGGTGTAGCTGAGAGGAAGAACCGATCTTTGAAAGAGATGGTTTAATGCCTTCTTGAAGAACGATATCTTCCACCATGTATGTGGATTAGAGAACTAAATTGTGCTTCATACATACATAACAAAGTACCTCACAAGTCAATGGTTGAGGTCACTCCATTGAAATAACTAATGGGACATAAAACTAATGTCTCACATCTGAGGGTTTCTAGATCCAAAGCATGGGCCAAAATTCCATCTAACAAAAGGAAATCCTTCCAACCTCAAAATAGTGAATGCATTATGTTGGGATATGCAGATGATGCAAAATCTTACCAATTGATGGAGATTGAAACCAGAAGATGCTTTATAGAGAAGAGTGTCCAATTCAATGAAGATCCATTACATGATATACAACCATATGAAGAGGAAGGTATAAATGTTCAACATACATTGTTTTCTTATGATGATGTTTCTATGGATGTTTCAGATTCAGAATCCAAAAGAGAGTGTCAAGAGGAACCAGATATTGACATGGAGAATGAAGATCAAGCAGGTCAAGATCCAGATCTATCTCCTTCTCAATCCAAGGCCTAAATGGGCTCAAAAACTCATTAAAATTATTTGGAACAATGTTGGAGATCCATTTGAGAGAAGGAGAACCAAATCTCACTTTTAGGATGAGAGCCTTGTGCTCTGTCATACAAACCCACTTCTCCCATAGAGGTAATACATGATGTTGTGGATTGATCCACATTATTACACAAAGGCTTTCCATGATCCAAGGTGGCAAGCATCCATGGATGATGAATATGATTCTCTATAGAACAACAATAATTGGGAGCTTGTCTCCTTACATCTAGGGAGAAATATTGTCCAATGAAAATGGATCTCCAAAACAAAACTAGCAGCAAATATATATACTACCAAGTACAAGGATTGGCTAGTTACAAAGGGGTATTCACAATTTCATGGGATGGACTACAATTAAACATTCACCCCTATTGCAAGAATGGATTCCACAAGGCTAGTTTTGGCCATTGTAGCTTCAACGACATGGGAGGTACATCACATGGATGTGAAGAGTGCCTTCTTCCATGGTGACTTGGAAGAACATATCTACATGAGACCGCTTGAGGGGTACATTGAAGATTCATCCTTGGTTTTAAAACTAAGGAAATCTTCGTATGGACTCAAGCAAGCCCCAAGGGCATGGTATGCCAATATGGATGCCTTCTTATTGTCATAGAAGTTCAAAAGGTGAAAATATGATTGCAGTGTCTAAATGCAACAG
>LPNX010379771.1:47384-75533 GCA_001517045.1 Pseudotsuga menziesii
CATTATACATTAGTTTAGGAGCTCCAGAGGCCAATCCCTATATTTTAAGAACCCACACTAACTCATGGGAGTGCCACCAACAGTTAACCCTATTTTGTGTTGGGTTATGCTCTGATCGGCCACAATTAGTTCATATTTAGTTATCATAGAAACACCTTTGCATGAATTAAGGATAATGAGCACATTTTCTCAACTACATTAGTTAGTTAACTGAACGTGAGGTGTTTCAATTTTCTAGAGTTACACTAGTGATTCTCCAATGGTGATTTTTCCATAGTTAGTGATCTCTAGATTCAGTCAAAGTCATGGAATTCAAATCACTCCAAGAGGATTTGAACTCTCTCTATTGTATCATGTCTATATTGCATACAGGTTAATGATTATTCAATTATGGTTATGCTGTAATTTTTTTGCCTCTTGTCTAAATAATTTCATGATTATTGTTTGACAATTCTTGCACTCAATTTCTTCCTCATTCATTCTTTCTTTTCACCGAGAGGTTCAATCCATCCTGATGATCTTGTGGCTTTGATAATTTGACAATGACTAAGGCATCATTTAGGATTGGAACTTAGCAAGTATTCTTCCTTATCTTGGATCTTAAATTTTGTCCATTTAGGCACGTGTCAAGTTCTTTGATTGTCACATAAACATAATGAAAATGAGAAAATGATTAAGGAAAAACTTTCCACTAGATAAAATTGAAATTTGCAAGCTTCCAAGAGACATTCAAGACTCATACAAATCAATACATTGTTTCTTAGGTCTGATAGCGAAATAATAGAATTTATTACAAGAATTTTAGTCATAGATCTCATTCACATTAAGATTCTGGAACAAAGCTATTATTAAACCTTAACTCTTAAGCATTATTTAGATGATTAACTATTACAACAAGGTACACTTTACAAGACTTTGTACTAGTCAGGAAAGAATCCTATAATAGATTTAGCAACCTTCTGCAGGACTAAGTATGAATATGTTATATCGAAGGAATATCTCCCTTTACACTGCATTTTCCTTAGTGCAGGCATCCTAGCCCAAACAAGACAATTTGTAAATGTTTCTCTTTAAAATTCCTATCATGAAATGACCATAACACTAAAAATCTAGATTATTCAGAAACATAACACATTCATACACATAGAGGAATGTTAGAAACCAAAATGAAAAGTTTGAATATGATAAAATCTTTACCCATTTTCATACTAGAAAAATATTCCAAGTCATTTACTCAAAAACCATTAAACACCCTTTGGAATCTCATTGACTAAACTAACAATTACCAACTAAGGATTATATCCATTCAATCAATTATATTGCTAACATACACAATGAAACCATTCATATTATCAATTCCCATTTAGAGCATTCAATATATCCAACAATCAATCATTTTAATTAGTGGGCATTCAATACGTACAACATACACATTTTCTTCCATCACATAAAATGATATATAATCAATGTAGAATTAATATAACTTTGAGCACTTATCTGATTCAAACGACCTAGAAACTGGATTTGTGGTAGCCATGCTCCACCCAATCATATGCAATTTTGCTCATTTATATCTCAATAGAACACAACCCATGAGACAAGACTCATGCATTCACCAACCATACTTCTCACCAATCCCAGGGTTCTTAGAATTTCTCACTTGACAATTAGGATAATTGGCTCACTACCAATTCCATGTCAAACAATGCAATTAATTCCATTAGATTCCTTCTTCTAGCACACTAGCGATGACTACCACTATTCTTAATAATCAGAATTCCACTAATTAAAATGCATGCACCATTTTCCATTTCACTGGTGAAACCAAAGGAAAATATGGACATGACTATAATAACAAATTGACTAGTAGGTTCAATTTTGATCTCTCAGGTTTTCCACCAGCTCCATGACCCCTGCATAATACTCAAATAGAATCTTTGCTCAGGTTTTGGTCATTGTTTCCCAATATAACCATCAATTCCAAATTGACATTCACTTTTTGTTTTTCTTCCTTGGATTTTATTCTCTGCATTAGAACGTTCTACATACAAAAATGACTTCCTCCCTACGTTATGCATTTGTCATTCTACTTAATGTTCTCCCTTTTCACTTACTCAATCTCCAGATATCTTCATGTATCTTCTCTCTCTCCTGTATGGTTCCATTTATGCATGAGAACTCCCTTGTCCATGAAATATGTGTCAAAGTGATTAAATCCTACTTAATCACCCTTTTAACCCTCACTTAACCCCTAAGTCAACTTTAAGGTTAATTAAAGATGTTTAGGCTCACTTAAGGTCATAATTTCTTATTTTATTTACTTAAGCTTATAACATGTTATAACATAGCTCCTTAGGCCATCTACAACCCCCTTCACTATCTCTAGTGAGTAAATTTTTAATATTTTAATAGTTGTTATACCAAAACAAAAGGATCTCTGAAATAATAACAATAACAATAGAACAAAAGAGAACACAAATATTTACCTTGGGAAACCCTCATGGGGAAAAAACCCAGCAAATATTCCTCTATATAGACTTCAACCAAGAACAGTGTAGGAACCAATAACAAGACTAGATTGTTTCCTCTCCTCCAGATGTACTCTCTTCTCTCTCTAGAGAAACTGCTAGAGTGTTATACTTGTCCAAATGAGGGAGGAACCTCTCCTATTTATACAGATCAGCTAAGAGGCCTAATAACCCAAATGGGCTGACTTGCCTTGGAAGACACAAAAATACAGTTTAATAATACTTTAGTGGGTACTACTGACCCGAATTACAATGGAGGCTTTAGCTCAACACTTTGCATGACCAATTACATCAATGACATCCCTAACTAGAGGAGCAACATCTCCGAAATGGGTAATAATACAAAATAGAATATATTACACGGTTACATTTATTTAACACTCCTTATTAACAATGAAGGTATTCTACCATACAACAACATGTCTATACAACTGACTAGTGAATCTATATGTCATAGGAAGTTTTCACAATTACATCAAAAACATCATCATCCATGGACCATCAACATCAAATACATCTCTATCATCTGGTATCATCTTGAACATCATCATCTCGAGCAACATCATCATCTCAAGCATCCTCATCTCTAGAATCATTTTGAGCATCATCTCTAGCATCATATTGATCATCATCATCTCTGACATCATCTGAAGCATCATCTCTAGCATCATATCGATCATCATCATCTCTGACATCATCTGAAGCATCATCTTTGGAATCATCTCAAGAATCATCATCTATGCCATCATCTCGAGCATCACCTGCATTATCAGTATATAAGTATTAAGCTAAATCACCCACAACATAATTAAATGATGGAACACCAATATCTACAACTGAATGCAATAACTCATGGACAAGTGAATGTAGGACCACTCTCCATAAGAGAGTACTATCATTGTGGACCATCCTCAACCTATTAGTGCTAGGACCACTCTCAGTGTTCTTGTCCACAAGACCATCCTTAGAGAGGATATCATTGTCTACAACTGAATGAAAATATCATTCACAACTAAATGCAGGATCAATCAACATATGAGAGTACTATCATCATGGACCATCCTCGACCTATCAATGCTAGGACCACTCTCAAGAGATTTTTGTTGTCCATGGAACTACCCTCATAGAGGATACAATTGTCTGCAACTGAATGCAGATCTCATCTGTAACTAAATGCAGGACCACTCAACATATGAGAGTACTATCATTGTAGACCATACTCATCTTGACAGTGCTAGGAACACTCTCAAGAGAGTGTTCTTTTCTACGACACCACCCTAAAATTGAATTTAGGATCACTCTTCATAAGAGAGTACTATCATTGCAGATCATCCTCAAACTGTCAGTGCTAGTACCACTCTCAAGAAAATGTTCTTGTCGACAGAACCATCTTCAAAAGAGGATACTATCACCCACAAGTGAAATTCATATCTCATCAACATCTGCAGGAACACTGGCCTTTTCTATACTAGAATATCATTACCATATCATTCTCTTATCATCGCTCCCTCTTTCTAGGGATGTCCTTTCGGACTACACCAATCTTTCCTCGAAAGTGTTCAAACTTTACACAAGATAGAGGATTAGTCAACACATTAGCAACTTGTTCCTCCATAGGAACATACTGGAGCTTCACATCTTCTCTTTGTACCATGTTCCGGATGTAATGATACGTTATCTCTATATGCTTTGACTTATCATGAAACATATGGTTCTCTATTAACTTGATGCAACTATGGTTTTCACAATAGATTTAAGTTGCATCCATCTTGGTATCAAATAATCCTACCAATAGTTTGTGAAGCCACACTACTTCGCTGCAAGATGAACATGATGCAATGTACTCAGCCTTGACTGTACTGATGGAAACATTTGCTTTCTTTCTGATAATCCATGAGATCACACCTGATCCTAAACTAAAACAACATCCTAAAGTGATGTTTATATCTTCAGCACTTCCTTCCCAGTTCGAATTAGTATAGCCATAGAATATGAACTCACCGTTAGTTATATATCTGATTCCATATTCCAATTTACCTTGCAAGTACCTCATCACATGTTTTGTTGTAACCAGATGAACATGTCTAGTCACCACCATATACTGACTCAAGGTGTTCACAACAAAACATATATTTGGTCTTGTATTTGTCAAATACATTAGTGAGCCAATAACCTATCTGAATAATGTAACATATACTCTTTCTGAAGAATCATCATTTAGTAGCTTCAAGTTTGTCACCATCAGAGTGTTAATTTCTTTGCAATCTAACATCCCAAATCTCTTCAAAATCTCTATTGTGTATTTTTCTTAGTTCAGGAAAATCTCATTAGGAAACTTCCATACTTCAAGAACTAAGAAATAATGCATTGTGTCAAGGTCTTTCATCTCAAATTATGTTGCATGTTTCTTCTTACATTCACTGATGAGCATCTCCTTTCATGTCAAGAATAAATTATCTACATACAATAGTAATATCATAATTTCGTCATCTTCAGCCTTATAATAAAGGTTGGAATCATCTTTACTCTTGGTAAATCGCAAATTCAATTAGGAATCCATCAATCCTTCCATACCATGCTCTGGGTGTTTATTTTAACCCATATAGAGCTTTCTTTAATCTGCATACATGTGATTCCTTGTCATGTGTTTCAAATCCTAGTGGTTGTTCAATATATACTTCTTCTTCTATGAATCCATTTGTGAAAGTTGTTTTTACATCCATTTGATGTATATTCCATTTCATCTTGGATTGCAAGGAAAGGACAGTTCTGATAGAAGTATATATTTCTAATGGTGCAAAAGTTTCTTCATAACCAATTCCTTCCTTCTCTGAAAAACCTCGTGTGATAAATCTTTCTTTAAACTTTTCAATACTACCATCTGTTGAATGCTTTTTCTTGAAAATCCATTTTGAAGAAACAATTGACTTGTCATTTTGTCTTGGCACCACATCCCAAACATCATTCTTTATTGTTGACTGGTATTCTTCAATCATGGCCTACATCCATTCCTTATTCTTCGAGGATTCTTCAAAACATGTGGGTTCTTCATCAAAAATATTTCTCTTTAGTGCCACATATTTTGAATGGATTCTTTGTCTTTTGCTTCCTTTTGGTGAACCATATATTTATGCTTCCTTTATTACATCATGAGCCCAATCTGGTCTTATTTTTTTTTAGATCATCTTCCGGGGTGTTTTAATAAGTCCATGAGGTTCTGCAAGGTCATGATCTTCTTGTATAGGAGCTTCTTCAGTGTCTCTAACCGGTGGTATGATAACTTATGTGGCTCTAGGATCCTCCTTCTCTTCTTTGTGATCCTCATCTGCAAGGATTTTTATGGATTTGGTGAAGGATGCATCTTCATCAAATGTAACATCTCTAATGATCTCGATCTAGCAGAATCATAAAGTATAGATTGTATAAGATTGTGATTTTTCATTGTATCCAACAAATATTCCCTTCTTTCCTAAAGGGTCCAACATTGATCTTTTCTCTTTTGGAACATGTAGGTATATGAGACAACCAAATATCTTTAGGTTTCTTACTTCAGGATTTCACTAGTGAACATTTATTCTGGGGTTTTGTTTCAAAGAACACTATGAGATATTCTATTTTGGATATAGACTCCAGTTCTTGCTGCTTCTTCCCATAGATTCTTAGGAAAACCTTGGTCATGGATCATTGCTCTAAATTCTTCCATGATGGATCTATGCTTTCTTTCATCTACTCCATTTTTTTGTGGATTATAGGGTGTGGTAAGCTCCCTCTTAATCCCAACTTATTTGCAGAATTCCTTGAATTCATTTGAAGTGAATTCTCCTCCATTATCTGATCTTAAGATATTGATCTTCTTTTCAGATAGATTCTTCACAAGAACCTTAAATTCCTTGAATTTTCCAAATAATTCATCTTTGCCTTTTATGAAGTATATCCAAGTATTACAAGAGTAATCATCAATAAAGGAGACACAATATAAATACCCGCTTAAGGAAGTGGCTGGCATCGGTCCACACACATCTGAGTGTACAATGTCCAAGATCCCCTTTGCTTTGTTGTTACTGCTTGGAAATGGATTCTTGGTGTTCTTTCCTTGAGAAAATCCTTTACATATTCCTTCATGGTCAATCTGGATTTCTAGTAGACATATGACTACCTTGCTCACAATTGGAAATTCTTTGTAGCTTACATGAGCAAGTATTCTATGTCATAGTTCACATGGACTAATAGTGCTAGATGTAAGAGTTGAATCTGTGTGTCCTTTCAATTTTTAGAGTCATCCTTCTTCGACACTGATTACAGTATCATCATGTATTGTTTTCCCTTTCGGCCACATAAGGATTTCACCATCTACAAAAGAAACTCTAAACCCTTTATTATCTATAGCTAAGAAGGAAATAATATTCTTCTTTAAACTTGGAACATATAAGACTTCTTTCATCTTCATGAGATTTTTGGTTCTTAATTTGTAAGAGGCTTCTCCCATTCCTTTGATAGGGTACTTATAGTCATCTCCAATTTGTACCTTGTGAGAATACTCTTTCTAGGTAAAGCAAGAGAGTGAATCCTTATGTCTTCTCATATGTTTGGAAGAACCACTATCTATAAGACAAGTGTCACTTCCATGAGTAATTGCTCCTGTGAGAGCTGAAATTAGGACATACTCTTCACTAGAGTCTTCATTCTTCATGATCCTTCCCTTGTATGATTTATTTTCTTGAGTTGCATGGGAATGGTACTTCTGGTTCTTCTTCTTAAATTGATCTTGATTAAGAGGACAATATCAAGAAATGTTTCCCATCTTATGACATGAGTAACATTCAAAAGATGTGTAATCCATTATTGATTTCTTCTTGGAGTCAAGTGATCTTCTAGGAGATGAACCTTGACTCTTCCTTTTGAATCTTCCATTGTTGGTGTGTTTATCTAGAGCCTAATATTCATTTTCATTTAGCTTCTCTTCTCTATTGATTATCCTTCCTTCTTCTTGTACACATTCTTCCCATAGTTTTCTGAATTTGGGTATCTTCCTTCTAGCACATATTCCTCTAATGAAGGAATCCCATTCTTTAGGGCTACCATTTAGAGTGGTCATCGCTACTTCTTCTTCTTTAACCATATGACCAATGGCTTCTAACTATTATTTGATATGATATACTCTAGAGAAATATGATTTATGTATTTTCACACCCTTGAGTTGGTTTCTCAAGGTCATTCTTATGTTGATGTTATTACCTTCAAACATATTATTTAGTGCATCAAACATTTATTTAGGAGTATTGTTTGAAGATACTTGGGAGATAAACTGATCCTTGATAGATTTATCTATAATCCTTTTTACGTTGATCATATCCTTTTTGTGTTTGGCCTTTCCCACTTCTCTTTCTGGTTCCTTGGCATCTTCCTTGATAAAGCAATCTAAGTCATGTTCTTCAAGGATGATCATGATTTTGTACTTCCATGCTCTGAATTTCTTTGTTCCCTCAATATTTTCATCAAGCTTAGTATTGTTTATCATATTTAAATAAAGAGAACCTCAAATGGAAATATAGGAGATAGTACTTACCAACTAGAGGACATTTTCTGGAACCAGCTTCAAGATGACCTAGGATTTGACTAGGGAACCCTAATTTTCAAACCGTGATCACTTGTAGATATGAGAGGAGGAAAATATGCACCTCCCTAAGGAGATATAAACTGTATCTTTCTTTTCTGGATTCTAAGGATAGAACCTTGAAAAAATGATGCCCTAGTTTCTCTCAGCAGAAGTGATAGGTCAAAAAGTGAAAATCCTCATAATGAAAAATTGCTTCAACCGAAAGATGTGCCCTTATTTCACATGGACCTTAGTTCACTACAACAAATCCTAGAATTAGAATCCCAATTAGCATCCCTTTTTAATGTAATTTGTTTTACATTGAGTGGTCAAACTAGACGCTAAATGGGACGTGTCACGAACAAAACTTAAAGCCCCTAAAAAAATGTTTGTTTTTGCTTCCTAGATGGCATCCTTTATGACGTCCAAAATAGCGTCTATTTTTTTTCTTCTAGAATAGCATCCAACTTTTCTTCCTAAACAACGTCGAGGTTTGCTTCCTAAATAATGTCATATTTTTCTTCCTAGTGAGTGTCTGCTTTTGCTTCTTAAATGACATCCCCCTTAGCGTCATATTTGCATCCTTAATAGCACCATGTTAGCATCCAAATTAGCATCCCATATTGCATCCATTTTTGCTACCAGTTTAGCATCCCATTTTGCACCATCTTTTACTTCCAAATATGTGTCAATTTTTGCTTCCAAATTTGCACCAATTTTTGCTTCCTTTTTTGCATCGTGTTTTGCTGCCAAAATGACGCCAATTATTTCTTCTATTGTTGCACCATATTTTGCTTCCTATGTAGCGCCATGTTTTGCATCCAAAGTAATTTCTTATTTTTCTACCATATCAATTCCATGTTTGGCTTCATCATTAGCGCCACATGTTACATCCTTTTTAATGCCTAGTTTCACATCTCTCATTTTTTGGTCACTAATTTAGTCATTTTTAGTAATTTTATTTACGAATTTTGGTAATTTTGTTTGGTCACATATCTCTTATTTTTTTCTTAATAATTTAGTTTTTTTTAATCAATATTATAATATCATTAGGGCAAGGAGAAACTGAACCACCAACCTCCTGCTTGTAAGGCAGGCACTCTTCCATTGAGCTAGCACCCTTTAAGAATTGGGAACCTAACTTACAAAGTCCTCTATAATGGTAAAAATTATCAATACACAGCTTTGAGTATCTAATGGTCGACAAATGATGATATATTGTATAAGTTCACAATATATGATCAAGCAGGTTATGAAGGCCATAAACATTTTCTAGGAATTTTGAACAAAAGTCAAGAAATTGGCTTAATGGGATTGCAAAAATCACTATTCTCTAGAAACTGTAAGTGTACCACTATATGAGACCTATCAAAAAAAATTATCTTAGTGTGGATGCCAAGGATATAGTAGATAAGCATGATCATCCTAGAGCCATGTATAAGTGGAGCAATAAGGAGAATCAAAAGAGGATGATCAACCCAATAGTTGGTGCTTCACATTGATCCTATCCACCATGGGATGATAAACGTTCCTTCTTCCATCAAGCTAATGAGTATCCACAAGGACACATGGTTAGGATATATTGTGATTCCAATTCATAATGTTAATTCGCTTCCCAGGGTGATGTTGCAGTGCTTGCACTAGGAGATCTACATGATCCCAAAAAACATTGGATATTAGCATATTCATGGGGCCATAGAGCATAGGATGAGGCTGTCTTTTTTTTTTCTTTGGAAAACCAAGCATGATTTGAAAGACTGGGAGAAGGAATAGAATCGGATATACTTAACAAACTATAATCATGGTAGGGAATAGAACTATACAAATTTTCATATCTGAAAGGAATAAAAGACAACCATTTCTACAAATTACATTCAAGATATCTGTCAAAGAATTATAACATTGATGGTCAGTTAAATATTCAACAATGGCATATCATGATGCTTACAACTTAAAAGATAAAAGAACCTTCATCAACTGCAACTATACCAATATATTTTCCTGGAAATATTTCACCACAATTATAAATCTTAACTAGAACAATAGGTCTGCCTCAATCTGTAGTTGATAAATGCTCAATTTTCTTTATTACATATATTCCCTCAACAACTCTTCGAAAGACGACATGCTTGCTGCAGATAATTAGATAAGGGACATTAATGATATGAGAGTAAAACAGGCATAACAACCTACAACACAAATGCTATTAGTGGAAAGGAATAACACCATGGAGAAAGTTGTCTCAATCTTGGATGTTATCTCATCCACTTTGGCTAAAGCTTTTGTGCTCCCTGCTAACTGCTTCTACTGTTTCTTGGATTTATTCTTATTAGTACATGGATATGCGTAGTGGCCCATATTTTGGCACTTAAAGTATTTCATATGACTAAAATATGTCTTCCCATGATTTGAAGAATCATATTCTTCCATCTTACTCTTTCCAATGAGGGCTAGGTTTTCGATCTCCTACAATCTAGATGCAATTGTCTATTTCCTTGTCTCAATCTTGGATGCTATCTCATCCACTTTGGCCAAAGCTTCTATGCTCCCTACAAACTACTTCTATTTTTTCTTATCCTTCTTCTTCTTAGGACATGGATATCCTTGTGGCACTTGAAGCATTTTATATGACTAAAATATTTCTTCCCATGATTTTAAGAATAAGATTCTTCCATCTTACTCTTCTAACCCCTCCCAAGTCATCCTTTCTAACGTCATCTCCTCACCTTTTCGATGAGAGCTAGATTTTGGATCCCTGCTAATCTAGATGCAATTTCCTATCACCTTGTCTCCTCTTGGATGAAATCATCCCAAGGATTCTCAAAGGTGAACATATTCTCACAAGCACAAGCACCCCAAGGTGCTAAGAACCTCAATATTGATATGGGCACAAACTCCTCTTCCAATATTTTCCCCTATAGAAAAGAGTTGATCTCTAAGCTCAGTCATCTTCATCAATTGGCTAGCCACTGTCTATTTCACTCATGCAACTATCATTAATTTTTTTCCTAAGGAGCAGCTTATGAGAGACCTTGACGATCTAATATAGGAATACAAATATTGTGTAGATTTACCCATGATGTGAGGGATCAAGCGGTCCTTCATGAAATCCAAAATGATCCTCTTTGCCTTAGCAACCTTCTTGTTAGGCTCAACAAGCTATATTGGGGATGGATGGGAACTATAGTGTACCCCCCCTTGACAATACTCCACAAATCAACCTCCTACAACAAAATATAAAGCCTGCACTCACGAGAAGTGAAGTTATAGGATCCCTCTAACAAGCCACACTTTGAGACCATATATATTCTCCATCCTTCCAACGCCTTGAATACAACTCATACAAACATATCAACAATCTATCAAGATTTAAAACCTCCTTTCTTAGTAGTAAACCAACACTCCAATCACTGAAGTTTCTTGGGAATCTTACCCCACAAACCCCTCCCAAGTACAAATTCCTATATCAAGCAGTCATTCCACTCTCTAGAGATTTTTTAGCATAATACCCAATGAAATCCTCCAATAGCAGCACCCTCTCACAAGCAAGTGCAACAACCCTCTGCATTCACAGATTGGAAGAATTTAGTTGTACAACTCTGATACCAAGTTAAATTCTCAACAAATGGTAAGCTATGAATTAAAAATCTATTTATCACCAATCAAAATAGTAGATAAGGAATGCTAGATCTACAAACACATATGTTTGAAAATAATTTAGTACAGCAGGATAAATATATAGGAATCAATCACATAACTCTCTATTGATTGAAAGAAACAAATTACAATGTAACTAGCTTAAAACTTCCTATGTCTAACACCACACTGAAGTGCTCTGAATCTATTATATAGGAACAAGGGGTGAAAATAAGACAATGAAAGTAGACACCTCAAGTGGTGCATCTTTTTGGAAGAGATAAAACTATAAACCTAATGTGCTCCAAGGGAAGAGTACACCCTCATGCATCAGTTCACCCTGTTGTCACTGAAGAAAAGTGAATGCAAGCATGCATGCAAGAGAAACTCTCTATCACACACTCACCTCCACACTGAAGATGCTCTTCATGCATGCATAATTTCTTGGGAACTGTGCCCTCTATATATAGAGCATGCATGCACCCTAGTCACCTACTTAATGTCTACAATACTGTTGTGTGCTATAAGACTCTCTCTAATCTGCTTCCCTGGTCAACTCCACAAGTTCTGCACAAGGATCGAGGTTGTATTGTCTGATGAAACTGTTGCTACTGAAGGAGAACACATTAGACAAATAAAACTAATAGGAACACACACATAAAGAAAAACCTTTTTCTAGTTATGTATTAAGGTAGAAGCAACACATGCAACAGGAAATTTTAGATCATCTCACGTGTCACAAAAAACCTGCCTCATTTAGAATGTAGTTATTATATCAAGAGCATACAAACTAATATCATTTAGGCTAAAAGAAAATGCAATGTTCAAACTATCTCATGACACAACTTGGTCTGAGTGCTTCTTGTTGATGTATTTGTAACTTTGGAATGTATTCACTTGTATATCTTATGTCTTGTACCCCAATGTTTATTCCAGGAAGTATCTGTAATGTATTTGAGTCATGTCATGCCTCGATGTTCCTATTGGGAGATTCAATAATGTAAACAAGTCATGTCAAGTCAATTTGGATAACCCTCCTATTGTTCAAGGGTTAAAGTCCCCATAGTTCCGGGGCCCTAGGGTTATTAGACTCTCCCAGAGAAGTCGTCCCTAGTGAGTTATTGTCAAGTCGGGAATTAGTATAAATAGAGAGTGAGTCTCTCTATTTATCACACACTCAGTTGTAGTGCATAGCTGAGAGATAAGAATTTGTTGGGGCTAGAAAGAAAGAGGCTACTGCTGTCAGGAGATCATCTTACTGTTTTGGGGTTTTACTTTTGGTGCTGATTCTATCTCTGAGGAAGTTGCAGGGTTTTCTCCATTTATCGTTTCCTTGAGGAAAAACATTGTGTTCATTGTCTCTTGTGTTTGATTGCTGTGCTTGTTATTCTCTCAGTTAAAGATCCTAATATAATGCTAGCTTAAATTATTAAAATCTAACATGGTATCAGAGCTAACCTGAGAAGAAGACACTGTGCAACTACAGGAACTAGGGATTCCTACTTTTTGGATCTCTCTCCATAGTTTTTCAGCAAAAGAAGGTTGGGATGACTCTCCTCCCTAGGGTGCATCTTTATGTAGAAGTAGAATTTGATTCTGAGCTTTTTTAGTTTTGGACCCAACACTGCTACCGAAAATTAGGGATTTCCACATAAGTGGAATTTTTGAATGAGCCCAAGCCTGGATTGATATCCTCCTCAAAATCAAAGTTTAGATATCAAGATCAAATCATTTGGTTGGACAGAACTCTGGAAAATCCAAACCCTAATCTGCTCTTGAACCAGCACTGCAGAAATTCAGCTCCAAATCCAAATACGACATCTTGACCTGGTAAGATCTAAATCTTTTTTATTTCCATTTGAGGTTCTCAGATAATATTTCTCATCATACCAAGCTTGATGAAAAGCTTGATGGAGTTGATAACTTCTGATCTTGGAAGTATAGGATCTCCCTGGCCCTAGAAGAAAATGAGTTGGACTCCTATATCAATGAAGAGGTTCCAGTTCCAGAGGGAGATGAGGCTAAGGCCTTACACAAGAAGAAGTTGGTTATGGCTAAGAGGATTATCGCTGGTTCAATCAAGGATCACCTCATACCACAGGTTTCCTCCCTAAATACACCTAAAGCTATGTTTGATTCCCTAACCAAACTATTTGAAGGGAAGAACATAAACTGGAAGATGACTCTGAGAAACCAATTGAAGAATGTAAAGATCCAGAATGCAGAGACCATCCAAGCTTACTTTACAAGGGTCTCTCAGATCAAGGAGAAGCTAGAAGTAGTAGATGAAGAAGTGGAGAATGTAGAGATTGTGATGACCACCTTGAATGGTCTACCTAGGGCATGGGACTCTTTCATTCAAGGGATATGTGCCAGAAAGAAGTTAGTCAAGTTCAGAAAACTATGGGAAGAATGCTCTCAAGAAGAAGCGCGGATAGAAGCTCGGGAAGAAAAGATGGGAAGTGAAGATCAATCTCTCACAACCCACACCAAGAAAACCAGAAGGGACCGTCATAACTCCAAAGGTAAGATTTCACACTCTAGAAGAGATCTGTCTACTATTAGATGTTACACAAGTGATGAGAAAGGTCACATATCCAAATACCGCCCTAATAAAGGGAGCTCAAAGAAGAAAAAGGGAAACAATAGAAGACATCATGCTCATGTTGCAGAGGATGATGAACCTTCCACAAAGAGAATCATACAAGAAATTGATGAAGAATATGTGTTGATCTCTACTCTCACGGGAACTATCTCACATGGAAGCAATGATTGGCTATAGACAGTGGTGCTTCCAAGCATATGACAGGATTCAAAGAATCATTTGTGAAACTATCTGAACATGAGTCACCTCACAAGGTGAAACTTGGGGATGACTACCAGTATACAATAAAAGGTAGTGGTGAATCCTCCTATAAGCTAGACTCTGGAAAGTCTATGAAGATGAAAAATGTATTGTTTGTACCAGGACTAAAGAAGAACCTCCTCTCCATATTTGTATTGGATGCAAAAGGAATGAGGGTTGCTTTTGTATATGGCCAAGTTATTATGTGGCCAAAGGGAAATAATTTTGACGATGCAATAGTGATTGGGGAACAAGAAGGAGATATATACAAATTGAAGGGCCAACCAAAACAAGATTTGGTTCATGACTCAGTAGAACCAAATGAACTTTGGCATAGAAGGGTTGCACATCTGCATTATAGAGCACTGCCACTTGCAAGAAAAGCTGTTGAAGGTCTTCCAGAAATGTAGAAAAAACATGATGTTGTTTGCAAAGGATGTGCAAAAGGAAAGAACACAAAGAATACATTTCCAAGTAGTGAGAACAAGACAAAAGGAATCTTGGAAATCATCCACTCTGATGTATGCGGTCCGATGTCATCTAGTTCATTAAGCGGGTATGTATACTATGTCTCTTTTATTGATAATTTTTCTAGGAAGAGATGGATATACTTTATGAAGAACAAGTATGAAGTATTCATTAAGTTAAAGTAATTCAAAGCCTTGATCGAGAACCACATAGAAAAGAATATCAAGATTTTTCAATCAGATAATGGCAGAGAATTCACTTCGAATGAATTCAAATACTTATGCAAAGATTCAGGGATTAAGAGGGAGTTAACCACTCCATATAATCCACAACAAAATGGAGTTGCAGAAAGTAAGAATAGAATGATCATGAAGCTGCAAGGGCCATGCTTCATTATCAAGATCTTCCCATGCATATATGGGCAGAAGCTGCAAGAACAGCAGTGTATGTACAGAACCGTACTCCACACATAGTACTCGAGAATAAGACACTTGAACAAGTATTTTCTAGCAAGCAACTAGAATTTAGCCATCTTAGAATATTTAGTTGTCCAGTGTACATACACATTCTGAAAGAAAAGAGGACAAAATTAGATCCTTCGGGAAGGAAGGGTATATTTGTGGGATACTCTGAAAGCTCGAAGGCTTACAGAATATACTTCCCAAGATTCAAGAAGATCGACATCAGTGGGGATGTGACATTTGATGAAGACTCAACTTACAACAAATCCAAAAAGAGACCTACTGAAGAACCTGAAGAAATAGAAGCACCCAAAATTCATGACACAACCATGAACGAAGAATATCAAGAAGAAGATCGAGAAATAGAAGAACCTCAAGAACCTATAGATCCACCTCAGGAGAAGAATCCTCAGAAGATGAAACCTGCTTGGGTATGAGAAGCTATCCAAGGTGTAGAAAGATATGGAGCTCCAGAAGAAACACACAGAGAAAGGAAAAGAACCAGGTCCTGTTCCAGTTATGTATCCTTATTATGTGATTTCATTGATAAAGAACCTTACAACTATGAATAAGAAACATATTAGAAAGAATGGAAGGATGCTATGATCAAAGAATACCAATTGATCATGAAGAATGATGTTTCGGATGTTGTCCCAATACCTAAGGGGAAGTCGGTGGTGACTTACAAATGGATCTACAAGATCAAGCATGTTGTAGATGGTAGCATAGAAAAATATAAAGCAAGGTTCATGGCTCATGGCTTCTCATAGAAAGAAGGAATAGATTATGAAGAAACTTTTGCACCTGTAGCCAGATACACTTCCATCATATCAGTACTTTCTCTGGTTGTAGTGATGAAATGGAAGATACACCAGATGGATGTCAAGATTGCTTTCTTGAATGGTGTAGTGGAAGAGGAAGTGTATGTGGAGCAGCCACTCGATTTTGAGACACATGACAGGGAGTCTCATGTGTGTAGATTGAAGAAATCCCTGTACGGTTTGAAACAAGAACCTAGGACATGGTATGGCAGAATTTATAGCTTTCTATCTAGTTCGGGCTTTACCAAGAGTAAACCAAATTCCAACCTTTACTACAAGATTGAATATGGCAACCCAATGATGCTCCTACTGTATGTAGATGATCTGTTTGTAACAGGTATGGATGGGTTGATTGCTGATGCAGAGAGAAAGATTGCTACCGAGTTCGAAATGAAGGACTTAAGTATGATGCATTATTTTCTAGGCATGGAGGTGTGGCAAAATGCAGATGGAATCTTCCTTGAACAAGGGAAGTATGCAGTAGAGATCTTGAAGAGATTTGGGATGATGGACTGCAAGTCCTTAACCACATCTATGGCATTGAACCTGAAGCTATTGAGTGATGGTTCATTTGAGTCAGTTGATGCCATGATGTATCATCAAATGATTGGGTCCTTGATGTACCTGACGAATATGAGACCAAATATTTGCTTTGTTGTGAACACCTTGAGCCAATTCCTGACAGATCTGAGACATGTTCACTTGATTACTGCAAAGCATATTCTGAGGTACCTGAAGGGTATAGCTGATTATGGACTCAAGTACAAGGCTAATCAGAATATTAACCTGGAGGGTTATGTTGATTCAGATTGGGAAGGTAGTGCCCTTGATAGGAAGAGCACTTTAGGGTGCTTCTTTAGTATGGGATCATATGTGATCTCTTGGTTTAGCAGGAAGCAATCCGGTGTGGTACTGAGTACAGCTAAAGAAGAGTATGTCACAGCTTGTTCATCTAGTTGTGAGGCATTATGGATGAGGAATCTACTGTCTATTTTATTTGATCTCCAGTTAGATGTTACTTGTATATATTGCAACAACCAGAGTTGTGTGAAGTGGTCGGAGAACCTGGTGTTCCATGACAAGTCGAAGCATATCGAGATCAAGTATCACTATATTAGGGATATGGTGCAGAGAGGATAAGTGAAGCTCTAGTATGTTGTGATGAATGAATAGATAGCTGATGTGTTGACTAAGCCATTGGCTAGGTTGAAGTTTGAGTACTTCAAGGAGAAGCTTGGTGTTCTCCAGATCGAGATTCCTCCCAAGAGGAAGTGATGTGTCCATGCTGAGCCATTTTGACATGGTGAGAGGATTGGTTCCTTCCATGGTCAGATGTAATTGATGTGCCTTTCTGACATGGTGAGAGGATTGGTTCCTTCCAGGGTCAGATGTAAGTGTTGTGCCCTTTCGACATGGTGAGAGGATTGGTTCCTTCCATGGTTGGATGTAAGAGTTGTGACATGGTGAGAGGATTGGTTCCTTGAATTGTCAAATGTATGTGATGATCCCACATCCAACATGAAAAAGGGATAGATCTATGAAGACATATCTAGTATGAAAAAGGACTAGCTCTGTGTAGATCCCACATCCAGCATGAAAAAGGGCTGGCTCTGTGAAGACACATCTAGTATGAAAAAGGACTACCTCTATGTAGATCCCACATCTAGTATGAAAAAGGACTAGCTCTGTGTAGATCCCACATCTAGTATGAAAAAGTACTAGCTCTGTGAAGACTCATCCAGTATGAAAAAGGACTGGCTCTGTGTAGATCCCACATCTAGTATAAAAAAGGACTAGCTCTGTGAAGACTCATCCAGTATGAAAAAGGATTGGCTCTGTGTAGATCCCACATCTACTATGAAAAAGGACTAGCTTTGTGAAGACTCATCTAGTATGAAAAAGGACTGGCTCTGTGTAGATGCCACATCTAGTATGAAAAAGGACTAGCTCTGTGATGATACATCTAGTATGAAAAAGGACTAGCTCTGTGATGATACATCTAGTATGAAAAAGGACTGGCTCTGTAGATGTACATCCAACATGAAAAAGGGCTGGCTCTGTAGAACTTCCTATGATGAGAAAAATCAAGAGATATCACCCGTGATGATGATGACCGAGTGATGATCTAGATCGAGTGATGACAATCCATATCCAATGATGATGATCCAGCAGTGATGATCTAGATTGAGTGATGATCTAGATCGAGTGATGATCCGGATCAAGCTGAATATGACTTGAAGATGAAGATAACTTGAAGATGAAGATGACTTGAAGATGAAGATGATGAGAACTCATTGATCATTCAGATGATACAGAGAAGAATACCCGTGCTGATAAATTGTGTCGAGAGAATGCCTTCCTAGTTAAGAGGGAGTGTTGATGTATTTGTAACTTCAGAATGTATTCACTTGTATATCTTATGTCTTGTACCCCGATGTTTATTCCGGGAAGTATCTATAATGTATTCGAGTCATGTCATACCACGATGTTCCTATCAAGAGATTCAATAATGTAAACAAGTCATTTCAAGTCATTGTGGGTAACCCTCCTATTGTTCAAGGTTAAAGTCCCTACAGTTTCGGGGTCCTAGGGTTATTAGATTCTCCTATAGAAGTCGGCCCTAGTGAGCTATTGTCAAGTCAGGAATTAGTATAAATAGAGAGTGAGCCTCTTTATTTATCACACACTCACTCACACTCAGTTGTAGCGCATAGCTGAGAGAGAAGAAGTTGCTGAGGCTAGAAAGAAAGAGGCTACTGATGTCGGGAGATCATCTTACTGTTTTGGGGTTTTACTTTTGGTATTGATTCTATCTATGAGGAAATTGCGGGTTTTTCTCCATTTATGGTTTCCCTGAGGAAAAACATTGTTTTATTGTCTCTTGTGTTTGATTTTTGTGCTTGTTATTATCTCAGTTAAAGATCCTAATATAATGCTAGCTTAAATGATAAAAATATAACACTTATGAGCTATTTTTTATAGTCAGTCTTCTAATTTTTTTGTATAGCATTAAAAAAAACACTTCTGGGAAATTTCCAATGGATATGGTATATGTGCAAATCAAATATCAAAAGTCAAAATCCTGAAACTACATATTTTCTATGGAGCCAAAACTAGATTTAAGAAAATAAGCAGTGCGAGTACAGAAACTGACTAATTTTGTAAGCATTGCATTTGTAAGAATAAATAAGGTTGTAGATATACCATCAAGAAGCTCATAAATTAGCACAAAATTATTTTGGATGGCATCTTCATCGAATGCACCACTAAATTATGATTTGAACAACGGCACTGCTTGATGCATGATGAACTACCTAATTAGTACCAAGCCATACACTATTATACAAAAGCACATTTTGGTTTAGATTTAAGATGCTTTAGCACATGTTCCAAATATTGAGTTTATATAATACTTGAGACTCTATAGAAAATGTTTGTCCAATAAAACCTAAGGTTGCATTCCCTCACGTGTTCTATAGATGTTGTCTTGCTAGCTTTCAGAAAGTTGGTTTCTTATCCTAACCCATTTCAATATTGTAACTTTGTTTCAATCTCATCAATTAACATTAATGATCCCATGTTTATTGAATTTGTAACCTATCTAGTTACTTTACATTAGAGATATGCACATTCACAACACTCCATGAAGAAACCAGTAATAATGGTGCTCAAAAACTAATCAGACCTATCGACCCAACAGATTTTATCCTCGAGACCAATGGTTATATGAAAAAATCAGTCAACCAACATATGCATATTCTAAGCATTGCATATAACTATTGTTTAAATAAAAAGAAAATTTTCAAGTTTGTTACCACCTCGATCCCAATATTGGCGAGATTCAATTCCTCTTTGTTTTTTTTAAATTGCTATTCTCAAAATCACCCATTGTGTTAACCAATGTTGGATGTTTAAGTAAATGTAATGTTATTTCTACATGCAAATTACAGTCATGAGGCACTTTTAAAACATAATTTTTGTGACATGTCGTATGAGCATAAGCAATATGCAATAACCTACTTGTAATTTGAGAAGTGACACTATGTATCCTAGGAGAAAAGACACAACTAGAAGTATAACGTACTTGCAGAAGAGAACTAACAGAAGTGAGAATCCAGATACATACTTCAACCACAAAATTTAAGGCACATGGTGCATTAGCATTTTGTTATTGACAACAATCACAATATAGACATTGTTGATTTGCATGTAAAGGAAAGAGCATCCACCTATCTACCTAACAAGAAAGGTCCTGAGTTCCTTTGTTTGCATTCTGTGTGTTCTGAATGCATCCACCATATTGCCACTGCATATGTCATGTCAATGCCCATTGGCATAATATCTTGTGTGAACATTGCACTTCTCGAATTCTTAAAATTTAAAGACAGATAGTACAAAACAAAAACACAAATTTACTTTAGAATAGTTCCCAGATGTTATACTAATAGCTGGAAGACACCTGCAGCCTAGTAATGAAATATATTTGCATACTCTCTTTTGCTCATGAATTTATTAGTGCAAATGACCAGTCCCCTAGGGCATCATTTAGAAAGAGTTTGGTGCCCACCCATGTGCCTTGAGACTATATTTAGACTTGTGTCTATCATTTACAAGATCCAAACTCCAAGAGAATCAGGCTCGAGGACAAAGAGGTACCCTGACATAGATCTTTGTTTATCAAAAGAGATGGCCTCTACGGGCCACTCTGAGTGGAGGTGATGTTGATTCTCTATTGATCGCCTCCTCTCTTTTGGTTACTCCTTGGATGCCCCTAGTCACCTCTTGCACTCCAAGCGGGATTCGAACAACACAACTAGAGAGAATATACACCAATTGTACATCAGGTCACTTGGACCGCTCCCCCGAATGGCCTTGTGACTAAGATGTCATTCTACTCCAATCAATTCATGCCACTGAGGGATGGCCTTATAGTAAGAACTAGATATACACAGATATATTGGATGCATAGCCTTGAGAAGTTAGGATTCCTATTGGTCAATTCAAGGCTTTGCTTGCACTAGATTCAAATGGAAATAGATCATCACATTCTGCAGTCTAAGAGGATTTGTAAATTGTGTCATTCATAGGATTTTGAGTTAGAGGATCACCTCATATTTAGGTGTCCCATTTATTATGAGATCAGATGGAAGTTCCAATGAGGTTGGCATCAAAACAGAGTATTACAACTCAGTTATTAACATGAGTTGAAACTCCAAAAAACATTTTTAGTTTTTAGATCCTAAACATCACTAATAGAAAGTTATAAACTATAAAATCCTTCATAGAAACTTTAATAAATTGTCCCAAACATGAAATTCAATTAGGCCTGCCATTCTCCTATTTTGATTCCTTCCAAGGTCATAACTCTCTGCAATATCAAAGCTCCATTAATGACCATATTTGTGAAGGTCAGAAATTTTATTTGTTTTCCATATGTGTACAATGTCCAAAATTTGTATGGCTTCCCTAATCCAGACAATTTGTCCTACCACTTCCCACAAAGAGTCACCCATATTATTTTTCAAAAGGATTATAATTAAATTTAAATCTCTCCTTTCAAGATTTATCTTTTTATCTTAAGATTGAGACAAAGCTTACCTCTAGGCCCTTTCTAAATAAAATTCAATATCAATAAGTAAACCTAAAAGACATGCCCTTTTATAGTCACTGTACAACATTGATCCACATAATCAAAACAACATAGCTGTCATAAGTTTAATCTCTAGAAATGAGTTCATTGCAACCAATTTTAGAAGCCAAGATCCCGCTATGGGGGTTATAAATTTATAAACCCTGAGAAACTCTATCTTTTAGAAATCATAAGCTCCATGCATAGATATTACAGAACTATTGAAATTGGATAAAGATAGATGCTTATAAGAGAAGAGAATTATGCCCACATATATAAAAAGGAAAAGGAAACTAAAATCTATTATGAATGGTAAACTAAATATAATAATCCTTGAATATCAATACATTTTTTACTGTGATAAATAATAATAGACCAATTTCAGCACAATCAAGCTTCACCCAATCATAAAGTAAGCAAGCTTTAAGATGTAAAAACCATTTAAAAAAATCTACAAAATGGTCCATATCTTAGGAGGATGTACCACCTGTGGAGATGTAATTGCATGTGGAGACAAGGATCACATAGTTTCAAAATGGATGTATGGTGAAGAATGGATGTCCATGCTTTGCTATGAACATGCCCATTATTACAAGGAAAACAAGCAAATGGATAAAATTACATATTCTGGGTTTTTAAATCATAAAGTTTTCAATGAGAGTGCTCAAAATACCTTTTTTGTTCTTTTCTCCAGTGAAGTCCTTTGCCTTCTTAACCTCTGATTGAATATTCTTTTGCAAGACTCTTTCTTTCTTCTCAAGCATCTCTAGAGTCTAAAAAAATTCAAAAGTGCAATAACTGATAAATCATCTTAAAATTCTGCAATCTCCTGAACACACTAAGAATAATAATAAAAAATTTGCAATATGATGGCTTGGAACTCACCAAACAATAAAATTGTAACTTTTAAGTTTTTACAATAAGATCAATAAAGAATACCTTCCTTATGTAATTATTTCATCTCTCAATAAAAGAGTTGGACTAAAATAGAAGCTTAGGCAAACATATATGTAAGCTGATCTCAAAGACTAACCAACATCCATTTTCCAATTATTAGGCTCATCCACACAAGCATAATAAGCAGCACTGAGTCTGAATATATTGTAAATGTTAAAAACATATTAGGTACATTCGCATGGACACATCACCAGTGCCACATCAGCATTGGGCACATCTATATACTGAAATAAAACTTAGGAAGTCATTTTAGTAGATCAAGTGCGCATGATTAGTGAGGATAGGAGCCTAGGCATGTAAAATAGTTAGAGCCATGTGAACTGCAGTAAGAAAAGATCAGATTAGATTATAGAAAGTTTTGTATTGTGTGTGTTGTTGTAAAGAGATGAGACTATTCAGTTTTGCAAAACTTCGGGATGTGTGCTCTTTCTTTAATTTATTACTTCTTTGAAGTTTTAATTTTTGCTCTATTTTAAAGGTACAAAGAAAGAGGACTTTATGCTAGAAATTGATGATGGGAAATCCAGATCATGTATTGATGAAAGCTTAAAGGATTCTGCTAAGAAAGTACAATTTACAAAAATTTATAAAATCCAAGAAGCAACTCATGAGTAATAGGAAATGTTGAAAATGAAAAAAGATACATCTAATCAAATGCATTATGAGACTTTTTCCAAGAAACATGATATTAAAAGGGAAGTACATAGGCAGGAAAAATGGCAAAAGCTGACACATGGGGTAGGTGATAATTTGTAACTCTAATTTTGATGGTGTTGCTTTCATGAGTAAACATGATACATACATTTCCACACTTAATATTGCAATTATCTTATATCTCTTCAACATTGTGCAAGTGCAATGTCAATATAGGAGCCCTAGTAACAAAACACGGAGCCGACAAGAACTTATGTTGTATATTCTTGTAGCTTCCCATGAAGCAACAAAAGCTATGGATGTGGTGCAATACATGAAGAAATATTTTGGATTTTACTATATGTTCCAATGGTACCGTGGGATTAATTCATAGTATCCATCAACAAATCAATTACTAAAGGAAAATGCAGCAACACAAGCAAATTTGGAAGCAATTGATGATCCTAATGGTGTAATGACTACTATTTTCACCAGTGCACCTAGTGCTACAACCAGTGCTGATATTAGTATTACATGATTATTAGATGAGTCTCTTCATTATGAGACTTTCTTCTCTATATTAGGAAGTGAAACTCAAAATAATGGAAGGCCTTATGCTCGTTTATCAATCTCAGATGACTTGACAAAAATTTCAGTTAAAAAATCACCACCTATAACTTACCTGGAGCTTTTATTGCACCTTTTCAAGGTACTAATTTTCCCCTTAACAAGTAATCTAAATGTGACAAAGTGTGAAGTGAAAAGGGCGGTGAACATGATCATGATAGGGGTTCTTCAACAATCCCTTTGAAGACCCAATTGGAATATTCTCATGGCAATTATCACAAAGCTATTAAACTACTGATAATGTGTGCTAAGTTACTGGCAAATCAAAGAAAATGATGCCATCTAGAATATGGAACATTCTCGGTTGTATACATCACAAATTGAGAAAAGAAAGGTTGATAGCTTTATATTTCAATAAGGATCATTAGAGTAGTGTGTCACTTTCTGCCACCTTTCTACATAACCACCACATAAGCTGGTAAAATTTTCTCATGACAAATCTCAATCTATCTTGTATAACCGTGGTGTGTTGCATTTGGTTTGTCAAAATCCAAATGCAACAGCTAAATCCTTTCAACAAGTGTGCACCTTTACTACATGCAATCTCATCTATACTAAATGCAGTCTCTTCTACGAAACTGCCTTGCAGAGAGTTGTATTTCAGCCCATGAAAATGAACTATTGGGAACACCCTGCCCTAGCTCATTTTTTTCGTAGGATCAACTAAAGTGATTCATGTTGCATAATGCATTATGGCTTATAAAACAGAATGATGTTAAGGCTGATAAGACTAGGACATCTAGATTTTCAATTGAAATCAAGTATAACTGTAGGAATAAAAAATATGAATCAAAATAGTAACATAACAGATGTGTCAAGGGGAGTATCAAACTTAACTCCATGTTTCTTCACTTTAACAAGTGAAAATGGTGATTGCATGGAATCTAAATCTAGTTATGATTCAAGCAACCCAATCTCTACCTAGATTGATGCTTATAAAGCTCCAAGATAGACTATTTTGGAAGATCTTGCATATGTAGAGCTCTGTTTTAAATACCATTTGAATGCACTTAATATGTAACTAGATTTAATTAATTTTGTTTGAAAATATTGGCCTTATTAAAATAATTCACACAATGTGAAATAATAAGCACCTTAATTAGATTCGCCTGATCCCATATGCTAAAAATTCCTTTACAAGCTTCTTCAGAAGATGGCCACAATGGCAATCTAAGGTTCGAATCATAAGATAGAAAAGAACCAGCATTTTTTGCAATCTTCATAGCCTCATGATGAGCTGATCTGCATGGTTTTGGGATCAGACTTATTGATCCATAATGAAATATGCTTTCCTGCAAGCAAATTATATTATAAAACAAAATGTCAATAAAGGGTCAACTATTTTGCATATGACCTTTATTCTGATCACAAATGAACGTAGCAATTGCATATTGTATTTTTCCTTTCTCCCAAAATTTCTACTTTTGTGATTGTTCTGAACATGGTTGCTCCCCATATATGGGTACAATCTCTTTGAAGTAATTTAGATGGAAGAGGAACTTTTAGTAGTTGGTTAACAGCATAGTACATAAACATTTATCAGAAATAGCAGTTGATGCTTGACGAAGTTTCTTTTTCCAATTCCTATGAGGCAAGCCCTCAGGATTTGGTTCCATGACTTGTTTCATATTACGAGGTGAAACACCATCACACTGATTTCCATCTCTTTGTTTTCCATTGGTCAATCTAGGGGTTGAAGGACTCCTCAAAATTGGTAAGCCATCAAAATGACTCTATAATGTTCCTAGCCCAAGTCTAGAGATTTTATCCTTCACTTATTCTTGGTTAGTACTTAGGCCTAAAGGGTTCCTCAATACTCCTCAACCCCAAGTGATGTAACCTTCTATAACATTGAATTGAGTTCTTCAAGCTTCCCTAAGAAAGGGATCTTTGTCATGATGCTTTGCTAATAACGACAAGAGTGGTTGGAGGGGGTTATTTTTATAAAATGGCTGAGCTGTGTGGGTCTTCCAAAGACAAAATGAATATTCCTTATGTGCATCTCAAATGTACTGCTGAATTTACATATGTATTAGTAGCCTTGATGACTTAGTATTCATATGTCTATTGCTGCCCCTTTTAAGACTGTTCTTCCTTATGTTTGATATTTGTTGGATAAATAACAACTGAAGTATTATGATAGGACCAACATACCAACTATATTCTCATGCATAAATATGTATTTCCCAACATTAATACATAGCCAAGATATTGCACCAGATTTGACCATTTTAACTAACTAAGTGATATTTTCATTTTAACAAACATTTATACACTATTGTTGTAAGTGATTGTCACTTATCATGTTTTGGGAGAAAGGCACCATGCACTGATATTTTACATTAAAAACTCATTCATGACATCAAATGCATTAAGCATATTATCAAATATGAGAGAGTTCACATGCCTAGGAATAAAGCGCTGAAATGACTGAGTAAATAACTTACACTGCCCATAAATTCTCCTATAGATATATCATCTCCACCATAGTTACTTTGTCACGATGTGATGAATTAAAGTGTTGTAGATGGCCTTCAAAATTTCTGACTTTCAACACAGGAGACACCCTTCACAGGGTAACGCTGTTACAGGTTCAGTTCACTTAATAGTGACAGTCTCTTCTGTTACACGACTTGGAGGTATTACCCAGTAGAGAGAATTCTTAAAGACTCCAATATTGCTAGAAATCATCCAAATCATATTGCAAGGAAAGATATCTCCTTGGTTGGCTGACTTACTATCAGATCAGGCAAGTCAATCATTCTCTGGTTAGCGTCTCAGTAAGGCTGGTCAGGTTCGACCGATCGGTTGGAGGTTTTAACTAGCCCTGGGGTTTTTCCTAAGCGGCTTATGGTAAGTAAGGAAAACCTGATAAAGCAAGGAGAAAGAGAGTCTGGTGCCTTTGAAAGGGAAGAAATATAGGTGTAATTGAAGGAATTAAATATAGGGGGATGAAAGGTCAATCTGAAGTGGGTATGTACACCCTTTTTAAGATAGTTACTTGAACAAAGTATCATTTCAATTACTGCACTTTACCGAAATGAAGTCCCGGTCCTATAGGAAGCGTACACTAGTTCGAACCGACCCATCCTGCATCAGCTGGGGAGATACTCAGTAAACTGGATAAATGCATCGCTTGGGTTTAAACACTAATATCTGATATAGGGTTTGATTTCTCATGCAAGGTTTCAGAGAATCCCCATGCAACAACCAAGTTTTTCAATTCTAGGATTAAGAATAAAATATAGGCACATATTGGGAAATCCAAAAAGATGCCGATAGCCATTGCAATTAGCGCAATGGAAATGAAACCTTATGAAAATCTATAAACATTCACACAAACCCTTGGACAACAATCGGGGCGATTAAAATAGGGCACAAGAAGTATATAATTTGATGTGTAAAATGCAGATAATAGCAACAACATACATCGCATACAACAAATAAGGGAAAACAAATGGGGATGAAAAATAGACTAGCGTACCTTAGCGAGCCATGCTGGAAATCCATTGACCTTGGTGAGCACAAGATCTCCTTACAGCATCTCCAAGTTGAAGACCGTCTTTACCGTGTAAATATATATCTACCAAAGCAATGGGTTTCTTCAACTCAAACATTTTCCTTACAACATTTCCAAGGTGAAGCCCGTCTTTACCAGGTAAATATATATCTGTTTCCTTCTCGGTTACATATGGTATTTAATTATTTGATGTTATTATTCAGTGCTTTTCATTCTTTAGCTCCATTAATTTTAATTTTTTTCTCCTTTTACAGTAATATCCAATTTTACAAAATTCCAGAGTTGTTTTCATTATATCTATGTCTTTCTTTATCTGTTGTATCTTGTAGGTATATTGTTTTACTATAAGATCCAGTTTTTGAAAACTTTCGCGGTCATATTGTATTCATTAGTTTTTACATATGAAATATATTTGTTCAGCAATATAT
>LPNX010379771.1:85020-184459 GCA_001517045.1 Pseudotsuga menziesii
CCCATAGGAAAATGCGCTGGATGCACCGAATCTCATGGAGAATGGACTTCGGAGCCGAGAGGACAGAGAACAGGTATATGGGCATCGCTTGTAAGACATATTTAATCAAGACCAACCTACTGGGTAAGTTTAGAGGTCTGAGCGTCTAGTTAGTGAGTTTCTTTTTCATTCGGTCAAGGAGTTCAAGCCAAGAAGTATGTTTCAATTTGCACGGGCCAAGAGGGATGCCTAAGTATTTTCAAGGGAAAGAACCTTTCGAGAAACCCAGGATACGAAGGATGTTCCTTTGAGAGGCAGGAGCAGTATTGAGGAAAAATACTTGGGGTTTGGCTTGATTTACAACAAGACCCAAGGATTTGGCAAAGAGATTCAGGAAATATTTGAATCTTCTCACTTCTTGGACTGAAGGGTTCACCATGAGCATGGTATCATCTACGAATTATTGGTGGGTCTGAGCATCCATGGTGTCCATGAGACGAATACCACGAATCTCGCCACTTTTTTCCTTGGATTGGAGGAGACAGCTCAGAACTTCGGCCATTAAGATAAATATGAAAGGAGAGAGGGGATCCCCCTGCCAAAGGCCGCTGGAATATTGAAAGGGACTAGTTGGGGATCCATTCAAGAGAATGCTGAAGAACGGGGTGGAGATGAGACCCATTACCCATTCCACCCTGTCATGGCAGAACCCATAGGCTGCCAGCATTTTGTGGATGAATTGCCAACTTAGTTTATTGTAGGCCTTAGAAATATCAAGTTTGATCAGCGTACCTGGATGTCTCAAGCTTTGCAAGGAATACAGGACTTCATGAACTAGGATAACCCCATCCAGGATTTGGTGCCCTTCAACAAAACCAAATTGTTTTGGGCAGATCAGAGAGGGGAGAAGAGTTTTCAGATGATTGGAAATGACTTTGGAGATGATCTTGTAGACCACATTGCATAGAGCTATAGGCCTAAACTTGTCTGGGTGGTCTGCCCCCGATTCCTTAGGGATGATAGAAAGGAACATTGCATTGAAAGCTTTTAACACCCCCTTTTTTTTCCTCGATTCCTCCACTATTTCCACAACCTCTTCCTTAACCATATCCTAGAAATAGTGGAAGAAGTTAGAGGTAAACCCATCCAGGCTAGGGGCTTTTGCTAGAGCCATATGATTGATTGCCTCTTCAACTTCTTGCAGAGTTACCGACTTTATGAGCATCTCATTATCTTCCCCAGTGACAGAGGGTGGGATTAGGTGAGTGATTTGAGCAATGTCTCTCTCCTTGTCATGAATATCTTCATTGAGGATCTCCAAAAAATAGTGGTTGAGTTCCTCTTCGATCTCTCTACATGTTTCTATTCGACCACCATCCAACTTTTTAGGTTTCTGAATCCTCGAGGAGTGCCTGTTCTGAATGACTAAATTATGGAAGAAATTGGTGTTTTTTTCCCCATCCTGCAGCCATTTGACCTTGGATTTTTGTTTCCAGTATATACCTTCCTATCTTTTCGTTGCCTCCAGCTTCCCCCATAAGTCCTTTTGTTTTTTCTGCATGTCCTCGTCCCATCCATCTATCAATCCTTTCTGATTGAGTTGATCAAGTTCAGAAATCAATCTTTTCTTGTCCTCAAAAATGTTTCCAAACTCTTCCTTGTTCCAGGTACAGATTTTGGCTTTTAGCATTTTGAGTTTTTGTTGGAAGCAGTACATGGCAGTGCCTGAGGGAGGGACCAACTCCTGCCACCACTGCTCAACAAGATCTTTGAAGTCCTTATGCTCCATCCAGAATTGTTCAAATTTGAAAGGTTTCCTCAGAGTGGAACATGACCAATCCCAGTGAAGACAGATGGGCCAGTGGTCAAAGCCTGCTGCTGGGAGCACCTCTGCCATGATATCTCCCATATCATGGAGAATGGACTCCGAGACCAAAAACCTATCTAAGCAGGATGCAACCAAGTGATTGCCCCCACGTTTGTTGTTCCACGTATACCAGCCATTACTAGTTTCCATATCCATGAACGAGCTTTGAGCTTGGAAGATCCCAAAAGCCTCTTGAAATTTGTCCAAAGTTCTTCGACCTCCCTTTTTTTTCCCCAAGGTTGGCGATGAGGTTAAAATACCCTCCCATCACCCATCGGGCTCCCTCCACTTAGCTATTGGACCATTATAAGAATTCAATGAAGGCCTGCTTTTCAGGGAAGCTGCTGGGGCCATAAATGTTCACCAGAGTACCCTCCGCCCCTGACTCAAGGTGATGGAAATATTCCAAGAGGGAAAACTTATTAGCTATCCAGTTCGAGAGCTCAACCACCTGGGGGAGCTAGAGGATTGCAATGCCCCCTGATTTCCCAGCAGTGTCCAGGGCCATCACCTGGTTGCGTTTCCATATTTTACTTCTGTTTTTTTCCATGCCTTCAAAACTGCATTTCGTTTCCTAGAGAAAGAGGATATCTGGGTTTTCCTGCTTTATTTTCCTATTGAGAGTCCTCCACTTTCTAGGATTTCCACAACCCCTTATATTCCAAGAGATTAACTTCATTGGGAAACTTTGGAAACTTCAGAAAAGGCCGCCCTGATCGTAGGGTATTGGCATGATTCTATGAGTTTGACACCTATTTCTGCAATGCGTTGCTTATTGGATTTCCTTCCTCTGTGTTGCTCCTCCTCTATAGGTTTTCGCTTATGCCCTATTTGAGAATCTGGGTCAATCCCCAGGTTCGGATGAGCCCTAGCCTTTATTATTACCTCTTGGAGGAGCTCGATTTGTCTTCTGGGCACGTAACCTTTCCCCTTTTTTCCACATTATGCTTCTATCGCATCCAGATCTAATTCACCTAGTTCCATTTCTTCATCCTCAGCTTCCTCCACTATTTCCATCTATTGAGTTTCCATCCTGTCCGGGGCATTGGTGTCCTTGGTGGGCTAGGAAACATCCTCTTTTTCCTTAGGTGTGCCATCCTCTACCAAGTCCCCAAGGACCTCGAAAGCATTCCTGGATCGGATCTCCTGCATCTCCGTGTCTTTTTTGGATTTTGATGACCCGCTGACCCTGCTTCTTTTGCGGTTCTTGACCTGGGTGAAGCCATCAGGGGGGTCCCACTTCTCTCCAGGCGAGGGTTTTCTGGGATAGGCTTTGCAACCAACCTAGGACAGTTCCATCCCAAATGACCATACTCATGACATTGTCTGCATCTGAAGGGGATATGCTCATAGTCAATGGGTTGGATCCATTCTTCATCTTCCCAGCTTAGGTTTATAACTTCTAGTAGATCCTTGGAGAGATCTATGTAAACACAAATCCTTATAAAGGAGGTATACCTCTGGGCCTTCGTTTTCTCACCACCTTAATAAACTCACCTAGGGTATTTCCAATGTCCCGCAAGGTTTCCAGATCCCAGTATTCCCCTGGGAGGGAGAAGAGGTGGATCCAGACTGGGGCCACAGTTAGGTCCTCTGTTTCAAGGTTGAATCTTTCCTTCCATGGACGGAGGTACAGACTAGTGGAAAAAAATAAATAAGGGCCTCCCTCCAAGATACGGTCACGGTCCTCTTGGTTGAAGAAAATAATCATGAAGAAACCCTTAGAGCCGAGCTGCAGGTCATAGTGACCTTTAGGGTTCCAAATGCTACTGATCCATTTAACTAGATCCTTTTCCTTGGGCCATATCCCCACGAACTTTCCAATCAGATCCTTTTCCTTCCAGAGCTCAATCGTGCCCCTCACCTTCTCTGATCGAACATGAACTGTTGGAATGGTGGGGGCTTTCGGCAGACATCCCCCCACACCGAGATTTCGGCAGGTCAACGAACTCTTCAGTTGGTCCTTTACGACTGGACCCACCCCATTGAGCCCACCGGGCCTCGAAGAGCCCGACTACATCGGGGGTGCACCTGGGGAGGCCAAACTGCCCGGTGAACCTGCCAGCTTCTGCGAACAGATGGCCCCAGTCGCCAGGCAGTGTCAGTTAGCAACTTAGCGAAAAATCCCTGCAAACCCCAGCAAATCTCCCGAATCCGTCCAGTTTCTTGTATCTACTTTCTTGTTACTTTTATCTATTAATATTTTTCTCTAAAGCTTTTTTTGTTCAAAACGATTACCTTAAACATTTTAGTTATAATTTCTATAAAAAGTTTATTAATATTTTTATATGTTTGGGGATTCTCACTAGATTTATGAATTAATGGTTCTTTGTTTAAATGATCAATAAAATGGATGATGACATATAAATAAATAATAGTGAAGGTTTATGGGGGATAACATCTAAATAAATCCAAGTGAAGGTTTATGGAGAAATTAAAATGTTGTGTTGATATTTCATTCTATTGAACCACATACCCTTCTAGTGGCTATTATGATAGACCTATTGGGGGTGCTATATCCAAGAATAGCTCAAAATGATAGTCTCTCCCTTTCTTAGAGAACCCTACACGATATTTCTACATTACATTGCACTATCTTGAGATAATTTAATAAGTCATCCATGACCCTTATAATTATAATCCCACTAAGCATGTATGCAACTACTATCTCCACTTCAATTTTTTTGCTTTGTTTTTCGCTACTATCTTCACTTTGAATTTTTTGTTTTGTTTTTCGTTGATGATCAATAATGGTGTGGTGACAGTTGGGGATATGGGATCTAGAGAGCGTTACAAGTTTTGAAAGGTAATGTGCAGTATGAGGCATTATAATAATTTTATACAATTTTTTGGGTGCATTTATACCAACGACATACATGACTTTTACCCAACCAACTTATATATTTTGTCCATGACTCTCCATGCCATGATCTCCTTGCCCTAAATTAGACCACAAAAAAATCAAGAATTGAAGTTGTGTTTTATTATGCCCTATTAAAGGATCATTGGATCTTAAATTAGTGGTGAACCAATGAGAAATTTCATCTCAACTTATGATTATATCTTTGTAAAATTAAACTATTTATCTAACATCATCTATAGGATGGTAATGGGACTATCAACTCTTAGACTCTATTAATATTTCATTTTGAAATGATTTTATGCAAGCATCCCAGATGATCATAGGTCCCTCATCTTGACAACTACAACTCTCTCCAAACATAGGTTCCCAAAATTCCAATAGCATGTCTTAGATTAGAATGAAGTTGAATGAGTGTATATAAATAATAAACCAACTTACAAAAATCACATGATAGATTTCTTACAATTTTCCAATGACCATTTGTTAACAAAGATAGAGAATTTCGTGAATATGGACCATGTATGCCACCACTTGCACGACATTATAACATTATAAAAATAGTATAGATTACAATAAAATGGCATTGTTTTCTCATAGTGAAAGGAAATTATAAGGGTATATTTCTTCAATACATTAGAGAATAAAATAATAAATTTGAAAAACTTTAATTGTTGAGATTCATGTGAGCATTTTGATGGAAATGTTGTTATAATGAAATGAGTATTAACTATTTTCTCCTTCCAAATGTATACCATTAAAACAAGTAGTATCATTGTGTTTCTTTTGCACTTTGAGTGTGTCCAATTTAAAGATTGTGGCCATTCATGCTATAGTTGGAAAAAATCATGTGCGGTTGTGTTTTGCATGCCTTGTTAAGTATTTAGTATTACTATGCTTAATGCATGTTCCTATATATGTTGTATTTAGAAGGGTTATGGTTCAGTTAAGTGGACATATGAATCGAGAAAGCATGATTTTTGTTGAAATAAACATAGCTATGTTGAATTGCTCTCAACACTATGGACTTTGAATGTCATATTTTAGTGTCATTGGATTCATTTAGTTTTTGTATGGTCATTTTCAAGTTCATATGGGTTTAGTCAATCTTGGACAAGGTGATATCATTTCTTGAGTCAAATGTTTGTGTCGTAGTTTTTATATTTTTTTGTAATTTTCTATGTCTTATGGATATAAAGAAAATGGATTACTCTATTTATTAGATGTTTTGTATTTTTTGGTGAATTTTTCATCGGAATTAGGTTTTTTTTTCAAAATATAAATTTTGAAGTGTCCAAATCATGTTTTTGAATGCATCAATGGATTTGGCATCCTCAAATACACGAGGGACACCAAAATTATGTAATTTTAACCACTATTATATGATTTTTTCAATAATTAATCTGAAATTTCTATCGTATTATGTTAAAAAAAACTAGAAAAAGAAACTGTAAAAAATAGAAAACCTTTCACATTTAGACTATTGCTAGAAATTTAGCAACTTTACCCATAAATGATGATATTTATTATTTTATTTTTATAAAAATATATGTTTATTAGAATTTTATGTATGAACAATCTCATTATAATTTGTTTTTCTCCTAAGTCTGTTGCTCCTAAGCCCACATGACGCCTCCTTAGTTTAGGTCTGCATGTTTCCAGCATTCATGGCCACCGGAGGGGGTGCTCCTTCCCCTCCCCTTGAGCTCGCTGCTTTTAAGATCCTGGTAGTAGCATGCAGTAAGAGGAATATCAGCCTAAATCAATAGAAATTTGTCTAAAAATTAGATAGCATACCCTCAATCGATCTTCTGCAGAACGCCCTTGCTGAACAACAATGAACATCGCAGATTAGAGCCTTATTGGTCAGTTTACCGGCCTCTGGCCCTCCCCCATGAGTTCAAAATCCTACTAAGCTAAGAGCAACAACAACATACATGAGGCACACATGAGGAATCCCATCTCCGAAGCTCCATTGTGAGTTCATATCCCCTATCTTCGGACATGTTTTTGAACACATGTGCCTAAGCAATGGGTATATGCATGTCCCCGATGTAAGGCGGTGTGTCTGATTGGAAGTGCACAAGAGGTAAGTGTTTTGAATTTTTTGAATTTTTGTTTTATGTTTCCATTTTTTCATTATTTTTTATTTTATTATATATATATATATATATATATATATGAAAATATTTTTGTTGTTTTCTTAGGTTTTGGTTTGTCCATTATATGTCATATTTTGTGTCCCCTCTTAGACCATGGTTTAATGATGAAATATAGGGTACCTATTAGGCCATAAAATTTATCATTGGGTTTTATAGGAAATGTGTGAGGCTCCAAATCATCATGCATATACTTCATAAGAGATTGTTTCCTATAAGTGTGATTTGGTGGAAATGTCAAGGTTGATAAAACTAAGCATGATCCTTGGGGGTCATTCCATAGGTAGAGGTTGGAATTGAAGGTATTGAGCCATAAAATTTATACATAATACTCATGGAAAATGCATGGGATATTTAACCACCATGCAAACCTTAGCAAATCGTATTTGGCCCACTCCCACCCCACCTTGTCCCACCCCACCTTATCTGCATGGGACTTTTTTTCAATTCATCAACGGATTTTTGTCCTCAAAATGTGGAGATGTTGGGGTTTCCTCTACAGCTGAAGACACTCCTACATCCTGTGACCTGAGCTTTTCCATAGCGCAAAACAAATATATTCAACAAAGTCTATCAAAGTTCGTCGCATGACTTCGGGGCATGTAAAATGAAAAATAATACTCAAATATGTCAGTTAAAGGGCATTTCACATAACAAACGAAATTTCTTTAAACTTTAATAGAAATTTGACAAACCTCAAAAGAATCGTCAAAAATTGAACCAATTATTTTTTAAACTTTAACGAAAAATCCACCAATGCCATAAAACTTGAGCAACTAACTATTTTTTTACTTGAGAGATGTCCGCTTATAATGCCAAAGATGTAAAAACATTTGATCCACTTCTTCAGAGTAACACTATGGGCATTATTTAAATGCTTGTTGCTTCATTCCATTTTAAACTAAGACCAAAATGTCCTTAAGAGTACAAAGAAAGTTAGATTTTCTATTAAGATTGATATCCACTTCTTGTTCCTTGGATGTTCTTGGTAAAAATGAGGGTATGGATGTGGGGGTTGTCCAAAACAACCTTATAGGGTGACATTTTGGTAGCACCATGATAGGTGGTATTGTACCACCTTTATTCAAGGGGGTGTAGGGGGGTGGGGGAACTACTAAAACCAATGGCCATATCATTCAATGTAAAACCCAATGGCTAACAATATTTTTATGGTCAACACCTCACAAACTATATTACTTGTTATTAACTCCAATATCTCAAGTTTTGCAGTATCCATAAGTATTATGACATGTATATCATCATTGTGGACATCGACGTTGTCATCAACATCATCATCAATGTCATATGGTACATCAACATCATCTTGATCATCATCCTCATTATCATCATCATCGTCAACATTAAGTACATCATCAACAAAATCATCGTCATCATTGTCATTATGGTCATGCATATTCCATTAGTGTTCTTAATCACTCATTGACATTAGGATTCATGTCATGTAATTGTTAAGGTCATTTATATGTCGTTACAACCATTCCGATGATAATAGGGTTGTTTAGATGTCGTTACAGACATTTAGGTGCCATTATAATCAATTAGGATCCAGAAGTGATACCACATGCATAATCATCATTGACATCCACATCCACATTGTCATCATCAACATCATTTTCATCATAGTAGTCATCATCAATGTCATCATCATTATAATTGCGACAATAACGAGCAAGGATCCATACTACCTCAGAAGAATGGATGATATAGTCTTATACTTATCAAATCATATCCATACGCTCCATCATAATTATCATAATGCATCATCGTCATGTTGTTAGGGCCAATCATATGCCACTAGGGTCTATCAAATGTTGTTGGGGACACTCAAATGCCATTAGAGCTATTTAGGTGACATTAAGCTAATTTACCCCTCATTAGGATTCAGCAAGATCCAAAAGTGTCATGATTACAATCATTTAGGTGCCACTATGATAAATCAAGATCCAAAAGTACTATCACATGAATCATGATCATTGACAATGACATTGATATATCTAACGTTATGTCAGACATTTTCCGAACACAATTTCTAACTCTAAACCTAGTGCAATTCCTAGCGAGGTTCCTTTTCGAAATTTATGGCATTATTCCAGGAACTATACCTAGCGCTATGTTCAATGTTTTTCTTACCAAAATTCATGGCGCAATTTATGTCGCTAACCATGGATTAATATATGGTGTTATTCTATTGAGGACATTTTTTTGGAGGCTATTATTGGCGTTATATGGGATGCTTTGTGGACGCTAATTGGGACGTTAATTGGGATGCTAATTGGGATTCTAATTGGGACGCTAATTGGGATTCTAATTGGGATGCTAATTGGGACGCTAATTGGGACATTGATTGGGATGCTAATTAGCATCCAAAATAGCGGCAACTTTTAAAAAGGGACACTAATTGGGATGCTAATTGGAATGCTAATTGGGATTCTAATGGGGATGCTAATTGGGATGCTAATTGGGACGTTAATTGGAATGTTAATTAGAGTCCAAAATAACACCAAATTTTAAAAAGGGACACTAAATGGGACATTAATTGGGACGCTAATTGAGACGTTAATTGGGACGAGAATAAGGACACTAATTGGGACGCTAATTGCGATGCTAATTAGCATCCAAAATAGTGCTATCTTTTAAAAAGAGACGCAAATAATGCTATTAAAAGCACCATCCCATGGAAAAGAGTCCACTTTGTCCAAAAAATGATGAAAAATACACTAAAAGTGATAGTGGACGCTAAAAAGGAAGCTACAAGAGACAATAATCACAGGGTTTTGTTGTAATGTTTCCTAGCTGATTTATGAAGGGATGTATCCTGAATTGTAAACCATAGCTTTTCAGATTGTCAGATGAGGTGTTGCACAATGTCTTCTTTCAAGTAGCTTTGATACCATGTTAATATTTTAATAGTTGTTATACCAAAAAAAGGATCTTTGAAAGAATAACAAGCACAACCGAACAAAAGAGAACACAATTATTTATCCTGGGAAACCCTCATGGGGAAAAACCCAGCAAAACTTCAACTATATAGACTTCAACCAAGAACAATGTAAGACCCAATTACAAGACTAGACTACTTCCTCTCCTCCATATGGGTTGTCTATTCTCTCTCTAGTGCAACTTCTTTGATTGTTCTTCTTGTCCAAATGAGGGATGCACCTCTCCTATTTATACAGCTAAGATGAGAGGACTAATAACCCAACTAGGTCTACTTCTTCTTGCTTCTAGGGAGGACTTGCCTTGGAAGACTCAAAAATACATTTTAATAATACTTTAGTGGGTACTATTGACCCAATTTACAATGGAGGCTTAACCTCAATACTTTACATGACCAATTACATCAATGACATCCCTAATAAGAGGAACAACATCTCTGAAAGGGGTAATAATACAAAATAGAATATCTTTCATAGTTACATTTCTTTAACATAAATGAGTCCCCAATCTTCTCAATGTTCTACCTCAGCCATGGCCAATTGTATATTTTTATTAATATTTAAAAACATACAATGAGTTTCAACCACTTGGGTAACCATAGTCATTTACATAAATACATTTATCATACTAGGGGTTTAGGCCAGGGGTCTTACATTCCCTTCCCCCTTAAACTTTACACCATCCTTAGTATTTCATCCAAAATTTATGAACAAAACTTTTAAAATTATTTACATATATACAGTCTTCAAAATAAATGGGTATACTCTTCCCTCATCTTATCTTCCAATTCCTAGGTCGTTTTCTCAGGGATGTAATGGTTCCATTGGATCTTTATCTATCATATGGCCCTATTCTTGAGAGTCATGATTCTTCTGTCCGATATGAAAATTGGAAGTACTTGGATTTCCCCTTTGGGTTCCACCTGTATCACAAACCAATCAAGTATATGATTAGAATAATAAACATACTTTTTCAATAACAAAATATGGAAAACATTGTGTACTTTAACCGTAGGAGGTAGGGATATCTCATAATCCATTTGTCCAATTATGCTAAGGACCTAAAATGGTCCAAAAAATATGGCAACCAACTTTTTACAATTACCCAACCACAATGAAATTTTTATTCCTTTAACCTTTAGGAACACTTTGTCCCCAATCTTGGTTTATCTATGAATTCTTGCTTTATTTGCATATATCTTTTGTTCGTATTGTGCTATATTCAAGTTTTGTTCGATCTTGGTTACCTATTGTTCCATATCTTGAAGCATTTATGGTCCAATAACCAATATATCCATAGGCTTGTCTCAATTCACTGGAACATTACACTTCCTTCCATAAAGTGATTCAAATGGAATTATCATTAATGATGACAAGTAACCATTGTTATATGCAAACTCTACTAAATACAATTACTCTTCCCATTTATTGGTTTTTTCCATCACATACATTCAGAGCATGTATTCAATAATTTGATTTACTCACTCAGTATGTCCATCTGTCCATGGATGATAAGCTATAGTGAGGTTGAGTTTAGTTCCAAGTTCTCAAAACAATCCTTTCCAAAAATTTTAAGTAAACTTTGGATCTTGGTTGGAAACAATTTCCTTTGGAATTTCTAGCGTTTCACCCCAAGGATCCCCAACATTATTTGTAAGGAAGAAAGAGGAAACACCCAGGTTGTGTGTGGATTATAGACACCTGAATAAGGCCATAATCAAGAACATTTATCCACTACCAAGGCCATAAGGGAATTGAAATTCCAATTAGAAGAGTTGCGGTTAAGGGATCTTGGTTGGAAACAATTTCCTTTGGAATTCCATGCAACCTCTTCTAATTGGAATTTCAATTCCCTTAACCGATGGGTGCTCATTTTGTAAGGTGGTTTTGACGCTAGCACAACTACAAGCACAAGATCAATTGTAATGTCAATGTATCACTTTGGTGGCAATCTAGGTAGATCTTGGAACACATCCTTGAATTCTTATAACACCAAAATTTATTCAACGTGTGGCTCCATATCAGCTGGTACGTCCTCAGCATGGATCACATATAATTGGCATCCATTTCTGAGATATTTCTTCATATGTATGGTTGAGATTTGTCTTATTGAAATTGGTTTTGGAATACCTTTAACCTGAACGGTTTCACCATCCTCATCCAAGAACATCGTACTCTTACTATGGTAGTCAAGAATAACATGATGTGATTCCGTCCAATCCATTCCAATAAGAACGTCGTACAATCCTATAGGAATAACATCCAAGTTGGACTTGCCATGTAACCCATTCATTATAAAAAAACTATCTTTAACCACTGAAGTAATCTTCCTTCTCATTCATGTAGCTAGATGCACCATTATGTTCTTAGGAATTTTACTATTCACTATCTTCCATCTTTCCACCAGATTGGTATTTATATAACTATAAGAAGCTCCAAAATCAATCAAAACTTAAATTGGCAAATTATTTATTTTACCTTCAATTTAAATCATTGAATGCTAATGGTATTCTGGGAGATTGTCCAAGGATGCATATATATGAGGAATGACTCTAGAAACATCTTCCACTGTAGATGCTTCTTGCACATTATACATAATGACATCTCTATTTTTCTTCTAAGGACATTTACCAAGGTAGTTCTCAACTCCACATTTTCAACATTTAACTTGTAATGGTTTCTTTTGTACTTTAGATTCAATCACCCTCGACTCACCATTCAGAGTGGGATGTTTGAAAGAGTTATATTGATCCTGATTAACATCAATAGTTTTAAATCCCTTTTTCCTTTGTTCATGTGTAACCTTTAGTTTACTTTTCCATATCTTATGCAAATATTACCTACTCTTACCTTTCTCATACAGACATTTATCCTTCCATATGCATTCTTTCAGGGTATGAGGATCATCATAAGTTATTCATTCATTATAGAATGTTGGTAAACCATCGAGGAAACATTGAATCTTAACCTTTTCATATTTGAGGAAGTCCACATAACTTAGCCGTTCCAAGAATATTTTCTCATACTCTTCCATCGTTATATTTCCCAATCTGAGTTCAAAGATTTTTTTCATTTTCTTATCATAGTATCGTTTAGATAGGTATTCATGCTTGAAATAAATTTGAAACCTTTTCCATGAGATTTTCCTCTCATCTATATTTTCTACCTATTTAAGATGCTTCCACCACCTGTAATATTTTCCTTGAAGATTATAAATAGCAATTTGAGCTTCTTGTTTCTTAGAATAATCATGTAGCTACAATTATTTCTTCATTTCCAGAATCCAAATCTTTACAATTTCCCCATATTTTTCACCATCAAAGGTAGGAGGTTTGATTTTCCGAAGTTCACCCTGTAATGAATTCCCATAACGCTTTCTCTTCATATGTCTTCTATGTTTAACATCATGTTGAATTTCAGGCACTTCATTCCAATTATGACTTTCAACTAAATGATAGTGGAAACAAAACCCCATTTTCTTTACATCCCTATATCTTGAATGCTAATATCTATTAGGAATTCCTATGTTCATGGACTCTTCTCCTCCCTTTCTTACCATAGAATATACATGTTGCATCTGATTTTATAACTTTACCAGTTTATGCATCATTTGTTGATTTATTTGATTTTGTTATATTCCATAAACTGGAGGATCTTTCCATTCCCAATATGAATATCGCTTAAAGTTTGGAACACTTCTATGGTTCCCATCTTGGGATAATGACCATTCTTCTCTTTGTATACCCATGACTTACACAATGAATTTGGACATTGTAGGCTCTTATGCCATCCTTTCAGTACCATTTATAGTATTATGTTGGCAATCAATAGGTACAATGGCCTGAAAATTGGGTTGTCATTAACAATATGAATTCATCCATTATTGTTAGTTCACATACATATTCATATGCATAACATAAATTACATTATCCACATACAAACATTTCATACAAATAAATATTACAAATTAAATAGGCTCGAGAGTTTTCAACTCTTTATAAAAACAACACACTTCCCAAAGGCTAAGTGTTGAAACCTTAGCTCTGATGTGAATATGTAATGCACCCACATGTTATACAACTACATTGATAAAAACATGTAGCTAAAATAAACCTATAGCGCTACAAAGGATCTATACCCAATTTATAAAACAACAACACAATAAGTGCCACATACAAAAACCATTTTATGGAAACTAACCATAACCAATCTAATAAAATTGCAAAAGTGTAGTTAAATATAGGTTAGAACTCTTATTAAATTATTAAATTAAGATAATTAGTTAACTAATTAGTGTTAATTAATAGTCCTTACGGATAATTTCCAATTTTATGACTTTACCGTTCCTTTTTGACATTTTCGACATTGGGAGTCGAAAATCAGAACACCAATGAAAACATAACTAAATAAACATGTTGATCCTAACGTTTCAATTTCGTAACTTGATTCTTCCAACGTCATACAACATAATTCCACACGATACATAACTTCTTTCTCAATGTGTGTGTCGAACCTAACGTTGGCACATCGGAACTCAAAAGTTAGCACATAATTATGACATATTAAAACTACCATTCTCACACGTATGTTATGACCTTGGAACTCAGGTCTTCAATGTCAGCCCATGAACATCGGAAATAAATGGAAAAGCATTTCCAATTGACATGTTGATTCTGACATTGGCACCTCAACATTGAAACCTCGACATTGACATGTAAAAACATTAAGATTTAATATGACGATCCCGACGTCAACATGTCGACATTGGCACATCGACATTGAAATCACAGTAACGACTTCTCCAATTTCAAAGGCTAAACACTTATCCGTTTTCAAGAAAATTACTAAGGAATGATTTAGGATTGAAACTTAACAGGTATTTTACCTTGTCTTATTACTCAAACCTTGTCCATTTAGGTACGTGTCAAGTTCTCTAATTAACACATAAACATAATGAAAATGGGAAAATGACTAAGGAAAAACTTGCAATTTAAAGGCTTCCAACCGACATTCAAGACTCATTCAAATCAATAGATTGTTTCTTAGGTATGATAACTAAATAATGGAATTTATGACAATATTTTTAGTATGATATATCATTCACATCAAGGTTGTGGAACATATTTACTATTAAACCTTAACTCTAAATCATTATTTAGACAATTAATTATTACAACAATGAACAATTTAAGACTTTGTACCAGTTAGGAAAGAATCCCATAACAAGTTTAACAGCCTTTTGAAGAAATAAGTATGCATAGTTTATAACTAAGGAATATCTCCCCTTACCCTATAGTTTCCTTAATGAAGGCATTATATCCCAAAAACGTCAATTTGTAAATGTTTTCCTTTAACGTTTCTATCATGACATGACCATAACATTGAAATGAAGATTATTCAGATACATAACACATTCATCCACACAAAGGAATCTTAGAAACCAAAATTCAAAGTTTGAATATGATAAGAAATTTTCCCTTTTCATACTGGAATATTGTTCCAAGTCATTTACTCAAAAACCATTAAATGTCCTTTGGAATCTCATTGACTTGACTGTCAATTGCCAACTAAGGATTATAGCCATTCAATAAATTATATTGCTGGAAGACACAATGAAACAAGGTATATTATTGATTCCTATTCATAGAATTCAATCTATCCATCAATTAATCATTTTGATTAGAATACATTTAGCAGGTACATCATACATGTTATGTTCCTCCACAGAACTAGTTATATAATCAATGCATTATTAGTATAGCTTCAAGCACTTATATGAATTCAAACTATCTAGAAACTGGCTTTGTGGAAACCATGCTCCACCCAACCATAGGAAACTTTGCTCCTTTATCTCTCAAGAGAACACCAACCTCGATCTAAGAATCATGCATTCACCAACTAGACTTATCACCGGTCCCAGGGTTCTTAGAATTTCTCACTTGACAATCAAGATAATTGGTTCACTGCCAATTCCATGTAAAACAATGAAATTCATTCCCTTGGCATCCTTCTGCTAGCAAAATAATGATTCACGAATTGTTCTTAATGCTTAGAATTCCAGTAAGTTAGTTGCATGCACCTTTTCCATTTCACTAGTGAAACCAGAGGAAAATATGGACATGACCATGGCAACAAATTTAATCACAGGTTGAGTTTTGAACTCTCATGTTTTCAACCAACCTGATGAACCCTATATAACAGTCAAATGTAAGATTCACTCAGTTTTTGGTCATGGTTTCCTAGTATAACTAGTGATTCCAAATTGACATTCACTTTGTGTTTTTCTTCCTTGGTTTTTTTTCTCTGCATTAGAATGTTCTGCACACAAAAATTCCTTCCTCCCTACATCCTATGTTCCTCGTTCTGCTTCATGTTTTCCCTTTCCACTAACTCACTCTATCTCTCTCTTCGTCCGTCTGTTCTCTATCCTATCCAATTCCAATTTTGCATGAGAACTCTCTTCTCCATGCAATACATGTCAAAGTTATTAACTCCCAATTAATCACCTTTTTAACCCTCACTTATCCCCTAAATCAGGTTTAAGTTTAATTAAATATGTTTAGGCTCACTTAAGGTCATAAGGTCTTCTTTTAGGTACTTAAGGTTATAACGGATCATAACATAGTTTCGTAGGACATCTAAAACCACCCTCACTTTCTTTGGTGAATACATGAGTTCCCAACCTTCTAATCATTATACCTTAGCCATAGCTAGTTGTATATTTTTATTAATATTTAAAAATATACAATGAGTTTCAACCTCTTGGGTACTCATAGTCATTTACATAAATACATTTATAATACTAGCGGTTTAGGCCATACATTTATCATACTAGGGGATTAGGCTAGGTGTTTATTCTAGGGGTGTTACAAGGTTGATCTCATTATGTAGCTGCATTTATAATTGGATTGCATAGGTTACATAAAGTAGGATCAAAGATTTCATGTCTAGATATGTGTTACAAGAATAATTTTCTTTCTTGGAGGGAAGATAAATCTATGATGCCATTGGTAATGCCGAGGAAGTTCTACACTTTACTAAGGTGAAACATATCCATACAGCTATTGTAAAGGTATACCTCTCTGAATCCTATGATCTTATCAATTGGTTGTTTCTAAGGTTAGTGATGCTTCAGGTTGGTTTTTCCCTCCAGTTTGTAAATTAGACTTTACCATGTGTACAATTTGTTTTACCCTCTAGTTTGTAAATTGGAGGTTATGGGTTTTTAAGGATTCCAAATTAGTGATTGATTGGATGAGATCAAAGATGCCTCCCAAATCTTTTGTTAAGTCCTATATATGGGGAATTTATCTGTATAGCTGGAATGTTTTAGGAGATCAAATTTCAACATATTTACATAGATAAATATCTAGGCAGACCGGTTGTCCAAGGATGGTTTGCAAGTTGGTGATGGTTTATGGCATCACTGGAAATGGGAAATGATACCCTCATGGAGCATGATCCTAGACCTCACCCTGGTTGAGGTCACATCAACAATACCGGTTCAAGGAATGTGAACACTCCTGTGGCTATGATGATATATCTATCATGGAATTAAAATTCAATATGTTTTGTTTTATTATTTTGGTAAAAATTGATCATATCTTTTTTAATTGAATTTCATGTCATTTTATGAGAATAACTATTGCATAATCCTTTTTATAAAATTAGGACTTCCTACATTTTTGTTTATGGCCAAAGGGTCCAAACAGATAGCAAAATCATACAATATTAACATATATGTAAGGCTTTTTTGGGTCTTTGAAAAATGTGTTTGATTTATAATATAAATGAACTGCAACTTTTTTTCGAGGAAAATAAGCAATCCCTCAAACCCAAATTTACAAAGAAAAATGACAAACAAAGAATATTTTTTTACATGTGAAGACCCTAGTTCCATAAATTAATAAGATACGTTTACTAAAAATAAACTCCTTCCATGGTAAACTACACCTTAAAAACTGAAATTTAACAAACTACTATTCTCATACATTAAACATGTGTTCATGTAAACTCTTAAGTGATCATAAATTATACAACTAAGTGCATTCAATAAAAACCCAACACTACTACATTCATTACAATACAATATACATACCATAAAGTCCAATCTAAAATATCTCAATTCCCCCAAAAATAAAATAAAACTACATCTAATACAACACAGTACTCTCCATTCATGGAAATGTATCTAACATACTTGAAATCCAAAAACAATAATATGTTTAATGGTCCAAAACCAATCGTACATTGAATACAACACAATAAGGTGGATCATGCTTCCCCTAACCAACTTGTCCCAACTGAAGTGTATCCTTGGAACTGTCATCCTCTTTCCCACCTAGATTGTACAAGTACTGGAGTGAACATCTACCTACATGAATTCTTTATAATCAAACACTTTTTCTTATGCAATTATTATCATTACAATACAAAACAAGAACAAATGTTTTATAAATTTATTATTGTTACACATACACAGGTGCACTAGATCCATCGAATTACTCTTCTCAATTTGACGAAGGTCATTTTGTATTTGTCGCTTTCGGATTTTTTTTCTTCTACAAATGGGTTAATTTCATACTTTAATTAGAAAGGCACAATGTAAGAAATACAAATGGTCATTCATGAATTAAAGTAACCATCACATGAAGTTCGCATCCCATCAAATGAAAATTTGACGACGATTGTTTATTTTCATTACCCGTAATTTAATGTTTTACTTAAAGCGATGCGTCATAGAGTGTCAAAATTTCTATATGTAAATGCAATTATATATATTTTTAAATTTGATCTAAATTTTGTAAATATAATTTTACCTTACAGAAAAATTAATTGAAGAAAATATGTCCAAGAATCATTCATAAGAGTTAAAAAAAAAATCCATCAAATATATATTAAAAAGTTTCAAATCAATATATATTTTGGAAAGTATCATTGTTCTTGATACAAAGCTTTCAAACTTCTAATATAACTATCATTTTTTAAACTGTAGTCATGACTAAGAAACCTTAACATCTTCCTTCGTTAATTTCTTCCCCTATCAACACTTATTTTCCCAATAAAACACACTGCACTCTTAGTTTAGAAATTCATTTCTCCTACTTTCATATATCCTTAGAAACAACTCTCAGAGATGAGGAATGATAGAGCAGGGATGAAAAACTTTGAAAGATAAGGAATAACATAGTAGAGATGGAACCTCAAATATGTGTGGTTGTTCTACAACGCATTTGACTCTCGAGTAATTGAAAAGCCGAGGAGTCCAGAATCACCACTAACATTATAGCACATGCATTTAAAAGGATGGGAATTGAGTAGACAAACCATGGTGAGCAAGAGGAACTTGACATGTCATGGTTTAAAAAATGATTACCTTAATCAAATGGACTAGCTTTTATTTGGTAGAATTATATTCCCTAAACAAAACCATCCTACAAACAAAAATAGCTTCAATCATTAAAAAGCATTTGTATCATAATTGATTGAAGATATAATGTACCTTCTTTGTGAGGGATCTCCCCAATCATGTCATACTTAGAAGAATCATAATGTTATAGAAGAGACATAAGGCATACACTATAATCGCATAACGACCCCGTTCTTTGTGAGGGATCTCAACAATCATGTCATACTTGAAGAGTTATAGAAGAGACATAAGGCATACACTATAATCGCATAACGATCCCGTGCTCATCCCAATATAGATTTCATGATCTTGTTAGGATGCAATGCACAAAGGAAATACCAATTTTTATGATAGGGGAGATCCTTTCCACTATGACCCTAAAGCTAGCAACATTTTCTTATAGTATGCATTGCTGGAATCACATGTAAGAATCTCAATAGAGGGCGGATATACTTTCATTAAACAATCCTAAACCAAAAAGATTAAACATAAAATATTAAAAGAAAAAAAAATAACCAGATTACAATCTTACTTGATATAGAGACTTTCCATTTCCAAGGATGAAATCTATGGATACAAAAGTAATTCCTCCCAGCCTCATCAAATACTATTATGAAACTCCACCACGAGAATGGGATAGGCGAGACCCACCAATGACTCATACCCATAGGTACTGCGTGGGTACTAAACACTCATGAGACATTAACATTTATGATGAGTAATATAAAACACTCATATAACATCTATGATGAGTAATATAAAACACTCATAGAGACATTAACATTTATGATGAGTACTCGGGATTTGGACACTAGGTTTGCAGTGATTATTTGAGGTTCATTCATTGGAAGGTGGTATTTTGACGATGGTGGGTCAGTACCCTTCGCAGACAGCTGAAGGCTCGGGGAATGTGATGGATGGTATGGGCTCTGTAGCTCATATTAATGCGAACTGGAGGCATCATGTGCCTTTCCCTTCTAAGGAGAAGAGTACTAGGGGGGATGGTGATCGACGTAAAAGAAAACTCAAAGCACATAAAATTCGAGATGGGATGGAAAGGCTCACTCTTGGCGAAGACTTGGAGATCGATAAGGTGCAGAGTTATGCTCAGAGGGCACTTGTTGGGAGAATAGAATTTGTGCGGGTTACCAGAGCCGCGATGCTGGCGTGGATGAGAGAGGCCTGGGTTCCTGTGATAGGATATATGCCGAGATTCACCTTTCTACTGAACGGCTGGTGCTCTTTCCATTTCTTGGAGGAATTGGATGCTATTATCATATTGTGTGGCATTTGGCTGATTAAGCACAGGTCCCTGATGCTGAGTAGGTGGCATGTGGGTTTCAACCCTGTCACTGAGCCGGTCAAAAAGCGGCATTTGTGGCTACTGATGCCTGGTTTTCCTATCCAGTGGTGGAAGAGGGATATCATTGTGAGGATTGCAAATACTGTTGGAATATTTATTTTCCTGGATGATAAATCCTTGATTACAGGTGACAAGAAGATGGTGGTTGTTCTGGTGGAGTTTAATGTCACTATTGGACTGCCAGAGGATATTGAGATCACTTGCGGGACTCGGGTGAGGGTTCAGAGGCTGGATTATTGGCGTGTGCCGTTCAGATGCCACCTGTGTAGAAGAACGGGTCATCTGCGGGACGAATGGCCGGATGTGACCACTGTGGAGCCTCGTAGTACACCTGACCTGGCTGAGCTTTGTCAGAAAAGTGGTATGACAGACATTATTGGTAAGCTGATTACTACTAAACCTGAACTCTCTTTTCTTGAATCAGCTGAGATTGAACTTTTACAATCTGTTATCACTCCATTAGCAAAAGATGTGCATGGACATTGTGGGGTTGCATTACTGGAGGGTCATATGGATCCTGGCGATCCTTCTATTGTTGTGGTTGAAGAGTCTACAGATGTGACTGTGGGGAGCTCGGTGCCAATTGAGAATAAGGTTGATTATTTGCACTATTGTATTAGTCCCTATTTGAATACTTCCACTGATAAACTGGACCAGGGGCCTTCCACATATTTGGGGGTGGTTGCTGATAAGGATCTGATTAAGGAGGTGGATTTGGGGGGGAATATTTCGGCATTATATGATTATATCACTGATAAGCAACTGTGGTCATTATTAGATGAGGAGCATGGGGTTGATCCTGGGAGACTGGAGGGGGGGATATTGCAAAACCCCTTTGCAGTGTTATGCACAAAATCCTGAGTCTCAGTCGAGTGCCTGTCCAATTCAATCCATTCGATCGAATGTGACACTACGGAAAGGCAAGAAGAAACATTGGGCGAGACTTAAAGGTGGTTCTAGCTCACTGGAGCCTAACTCACCTGTATTGAGCAGTCTGGACCTTTCTGTGGCTGTCACCTCTCCAAGGGATCTTAGAGCAATGTCCCTGGGACAGGGTTCAAAATGATCCTTAAGACCTTCAATGTCAGGGGATTGGGAGGCCTCCCCAAGAGAAGGGCGCTCCGTGAATATATTTATTCTCATTCTGTACAAGTTCTTTTTTTGCAAGAGACTATGGTTCCAGCGTCGGTTGCATGTGAGAATTTCCTTAAGATTTGTCCTGACTGGGTTGTCACTGCCACGGACTCGAATGGTTTATCAAGGGGACTATTATCAGCTTGGGATCCACGGTTCACCTGTTTCAAATCTTTTAGTACTGCTGGGGGTATTCTATTGGAGGGGCATTTCAAAGGTTTCGATGGGGTACTTAATCTTCTCAATGTCTATGGGCCATACAAGGACAGGCAGAGATTTTGGGATCATATTTCCTTGCTGGGTTTACTGCATTTGGAGAATTTGATCTTGGGTGGCGACCTAAATTTTACATTGGGGCCTTCGGAGGTCTGGAGTGGTAGACAGGCTGATGACCCTTTATGTTATTATTTTGCTGATTTGTTTCATTCAGTGGAACTGGTGGATATTATTGCTGACTTTCCTTCGCCTACTTGGTATAATGGTAGAGAGGGAGTGGGACATGTTGCGAAGAGATTGGACAGATTTTTGATCTGTAATAAGCTATTAGAGAAGATTGACAGATATAGGACATGGATGGATTTTTCTAAGCTGTCAGATCACTGTCCGGTGTCTTTGCAATTGGATTTTGATTTACTCAAAATCAATCTACCATTTAAGTTCAACCGGGTCTGGTTGGAGGAGGAGGATTTCCGCGACTTTATCAGGGCCACTTGGGATGAAATGCATCATTTAGATAGTGAACCTGACTGCAGAAGGTTTTTGATGAAGTTGAGCTATCTTAAAAGGCTGGTTATTAAATGGGAGAAGAGGAGAAAGGCGGAGAATAGATTGGAGCTTAATGAAGTAGAGGAAACTATTACTCTGTTAAATGAGAAGATTATGAAAGGATTAGGTGTGGATGAGGATAGGAAGAGACTGACAGATGCCATTGATAGTAGGAACCATCTGGTTCACATCAAGGCTGAGACTCTTCTCTAGAAAAGCAGGGCTAGGTGGATGACAGAAGGGGACAATAATACTCAGTATTTTCATAAGGTGGCTAATCATAGGAGGATACAGAACTCTATCTGGGAATTGGAAGATGATACAGGAGGTAAGATCTATAAACAGCTTGATCTGTGTAAAGCTGCGAAAGGTAAATTTGCTAAGTTTTATAAGGAGACTGGCGAGAGGAACATATTGGAACAGTTGGAGGTGACTAGACATTTCCCTAGGTTCTTTGAGCAGGATGAAGGTAAAGAGATTTTTAACCCCATTTTTGCATCAGAGATAAGAGATGTACTTGATCTTTTTAAAAAAGATAAAAGCCCGGGGCCTGATGGGTGGACAGTAGAATTTATACTGTGTTTTTTTGCACTATTAGAGAAAGATTTGGTGGCCTAGGTGGAAGATATTAGGATGCATGGGCATGTTCCTGGCATACTGAATGCTACCTTCATAGCATTGATTCCTAAGACTGATAAGCCACTCACCTTTGATGACTTCAGACCGATTTCACTTTGTAATCTGGTATATAAGATCATTACTAAGATCTTATCAAACAGGTTGAAGCCTATTCTATCTCAAAGGATAACTAAGGAGCAATTTGGTTTTTTACATGGCAGGCAAATCTTGGAGGCAGTGGGAATCACCCAGGAGGCTTTACATTCCATTAAAACTCGGGACTTGGACGCTGTCATACTGAAATTGGATCTTTCAAGAGCCTATGATAGGGTTGACTGGGGGCTCCTGAGACTCATACTGGTACAGATTGGCATCCCTTTTGAGGTGGTTAGATGGATTATGGGGTGTATAACCTCATCTAATTTCTCTGTGCTAGTAAATGGCGCTCCTAATTCATTCTTCGGATGTGGGAGGGGACTCAGGCAGGGCTGCCCTTTGTCCCCTTTATTATTTCTGTTGGTTATCGAAGGACTGAGTAGACTTTTATCAGAGGCCAGGAGCAGTGGCAGGATCAAAGGTGTTCATTTCACTTCAGCACTTGCTTTGACGCATATACTATTTGTTGACGATGTGATCATTTATGGGACGGGGGATGTCGAGGATTGGTCGAAGATAAACAGAATTTTGAAGCTATTCTGCTGTGCATCTGGTATGCTTTTAAACCTTGGTAAATCTTGCTTCATTTTCCATAAACAGGTTTGTGCTGTGGAGAAAGCTATTAAGGAAATTATTCCAGTTAAGTCTTCAGCTATTGGGGATGGATTGAAGTACCTGGGCTGTTTACTGAAGCCAAATGGTTATTTAACTAAAGATTGGATTTGGTTGCTGATCAAAATGGAGAAGAGGATTAGAAACTGGAATAATAGGTGGTTGTCTTTAGGCGGGCGATTGATTCTGATTAAAGCTGTACTATTGAGCATTTCGGTGTACTGGTTGGCTATGGGACTGATTCCATTGGCCATTATATCTCGCATGAATAGCTTGATAGATAAATTCCTGTGGTCGGGCAGTTTACAGAGGAATAAGATCCATTTGGTTAGTTGGCGTAAATTATGTTCTCCTTGGAAGGCTGGGGGCTGGAATATTAAGGATCTGGAACTATTTAATGTGGCTATACTATTGAAGACGGGATGGAGAGTTATTACTCAGCCGGGACTCTGGCATTCCATTTTGCAGGCTAAATATTGGAAAGAAGACTCGGTAGAAGGGTGGATCAGGTATGAACATAAGGAAAAGGCGACTGGATCATTATTCTGGAGGAGTTTTAACAAGCAGTTTTATCGCATTAAAAACTGGTTAGCCTGGAAATTGGGAAATGGAAACAAATCTTTGATTCGCATCGACCCTGTGGTTGGTTGTAAAACTGATTATTATTTACCTTTGCATATCATTGGGTGGCTTCACTCATAGGATATTTGGTATTTCTATCAAATACGATCAGGGAGAGCGGAGGATTACAACCGTGGGTATTGGATGGACAGTAATATGTTAGGCATTACCGGGAGCGATGCTACTATTTGGGATCGCTATGTGGCTGAACTTGAGAAGACTGGAATCCGATTAATGGATTGTGAAGACTCACTAGTGTGGGGCAGGGGCAAATTTGGATCGATTACTGCTGAGGAGGTTTACAGTTCTGAGATTGATGAGTTATGCCCGTCTACTGGTATTTGGTGGCATCAGGTTATTTGGCGATGGAATGCGCCACTTAAGATTCTCTGTTTTCTGTGGCTGGCACTCAGCGGTCGAATTCTCACTTGGGAAGTACTTTGCAATCGAGGTTACTCTAGACCTAACATGTGCCTGTTATGCATGGAAGCTGCTGAAACAGTAGATCACCTTTTTTGTCATTGCTCTTTCTCATTGCAGATTTGGCGATTGCTGAGGTTACATTTTGATTTTTCTGATGATTGGGGAGGTGGATCTCTGGTACACTGTCTCAATGAGTGGCATAAGTCACATATATTACACAAAACTTTACCCATTTTCTACATCTGGGTTTTGTGGAGGTACAGAAATTCACTCATCTTTGAGAACTGTAAATTGCCATTGGATGCCATTATATGCTGGATCATTAGATTATACAGCCATTATCCTAATGGTTCGATTTGTAGGAAGAAAGTTGGCTTTCATTACCCTCCATTACTTCCGAGTGGTATCCTGGGTACTTTTGATGGGGCTGAGCAGGGAGGATATTGTGGAGGAGGGGGGACATTGACATTGGCACACAATCATTACTTTCATTTTTGGTTGGGTTTGGGATCTGGTACGAATACTAAGGCTGAACTGGTGGCTCTTTGGGCATTACTCAGATTGGCAAGAGAACTGAATATAGATAACATTAGCATTCTGGGAGATTCAATGGCTATCATTGGCTGGGACAGAAAGGAACATCCCATTCGAATCAACAAAATTTTTGGATGGCTTAACAGGACTTCTGAGATCATCGATACTTTTCAGCATACATATTTTCAGCATCTACATAGGGAATATAACACTACTGCTGATAGACTATCCAAAAGAGGCTTGAGGATAAATGAAGGTTTTATTTATATTGAAGAGTATTTGGAGGGAAGTAGGTGTTCTTGTAGAAGTACTAGATACTATTAGCATGATGATAGGAGTGGTCCATAGTACTAGTATTTGAATGAAGGGTTTAGAACTTCTAAACTTTTTTTGGATTTACATATTTCAGAGCTGATATGTTTTTTGTGGTGAATGTTTTGTAACTGAATATCTAGATTTTGGATAGCGAGGGAGATAGATTATAGATGATGAGAGGATCATGGATGTACACTGAAAACTTTGTATGGATAAGTCTCCTTTGATTTCTAATAAGAAATAGCAAGGGACTGTTTTTTCCCTTTACGGGACAAAAAAAAATATTTATGATGAGTAATATAAATGGCGAGATGTCAATTTGATAGTCTAGATATTTTCACACCTATTATGGTTACGTTACGTGTGACTTCAGGGTTGGAATTTCAAATGACGGACACCCGTCAAAATTGCCGGTATGTATTCTAAGCCAGATTTTGACGGTCTCGGTAAAATCTTAGCTGTATTTGATGGGTAAATTGAACCATGACGGGGATTTACCCGTCAAATTCCATCCCGGTGTGAGTTTTATTTTTGTGTGTCAAATACATTCTAAAATGCAAAAGAAAAATTGTAGGATATCAAATTCTAATCCTGATCAGAGAGTGCATCTTTAAGAATTTGGTGTTCCTATATGTTATAAAAAGCATTCAAATCTCCATTGGAAATATTGTATTGTCTACACAGTTTATCAATGACATAATATATCAAAAAGGAGAGCATTCCGTAGACTATGTGAAGGAACACACTTTATGTCATTGCAGGAAATGCATTTGTGTGCATTGATGGGATGAGTCAAGTAATTACACGTGCGAAATTTTTGTAACTTGCGCAAGGTGAAAGATTTGGCATAAGAGAAAAAGGATCCTTGAAAGAGAGAAGGGCTATAGCGATTGACGGTTCTTCAATGAAAATCCCTTTATGTCATCAATTCATCACTGAGTATTTCAAACAAAATTTTCACAATCACAAACAATTTGACAGTTTCAAAAGAGGTATCTTTTAGGGATAATTTTAGGGGCAAAATTTAGCCCATGAGCTATTTTTCCATGTTTTACTCCAAAAAAAGATTCGTTATTTTGCATTTTTTGAAGCTCTATTTCGCCCAACTTTGATGGGTAAAATTTTTCCACCCTAAAAATCGCCAAATTATTATATAAACGATATAAAATCCTTGGAAATTGAAATATTTTTTGAAAAAGATCGCCAAACATTTTACAATTAGCGTTTTACGAATTGGTAAGATTCGCCCACATTTATACCATTTTACGAATTGATAAGACTCGCCCACATTTATACACTTTTAAATAAAAACGATTCCTTAAAATTATCCCTAACATTTTCCGACCAATCATAGTATACACATAATTTCATAGTGTGCACATATTTTCATGGTCAAACCAAACCATTCCAATTATTTGAAAGCAAGGTTGTACAATACTGTCTATAATGACAATGATGGATAATGGATGGGCGAAGAGATTCACATGCCTAGAATTTCAAGTTAATCTAGCTCATCAAAGAAATTTTGCTGATTAAAATTTTTCGAATATTTTTCTTTTTACGTTTATAATTGACTACCTTTATAAAATGTTATAATTGACCATTTTGTCATCATGTTTTTTAATTTTATGATAATCCAATTGCAATAACAGTGGTAGGCATAGCCCATGTGTTTGTAAAGGATTTATAGTTGTCATGAAAAGCCATGTTAATAAGAAAAAATGATCGACGACTATTGTTCTACTTAAAACAATCTTTAGATTTCCATTCAACCACTCTGTCATCCATTCGTCTGATTTCAAATTCAACGCATCTCTCCTTCCCTCCATTTTGAAATTTTTGTGCCTGATTTCAAATTCAACGCATCGCTCCTTCCCTCCTTTTTGAAATTTTGTTTCCTTATGTCAAACTCAACCAATCCTCTTATTCCCTCCATTTTATGCATTGCCATGCATTATCTCATCTATAAGCAATTTGAAGAAGAGAAATGACCTTCAATATTCCTTTACAATGGGTTGTCTTGAGATTCGTGTAAGATAGGAGTTTTGAAATCTTAATCGTGTAAGATAGGAGTTTTGAAATCTTAATCATTGGTGGCTACTATCTTGTAGTTTATTTGCATTTCACTGGTGGATTAGCTCAAGTGGTTGAGAGTTGTTTATGTTAGTAGAAGGTCTCGCGGTCAAATCCCTGGGTGGCTATGTTGGAGCCTCACTCGATGTTCCCACGAGGTTTATTTTATGTATTGGGTTTAACTCTGAGTTCTTTGTCCTGAATAATTTAACAATTAGTTATGAGTGAGGTATAGTTATCCATTGGTTTTTTCCTATATTTTTTCCCTCGAAGAGTTAGCTAGGAGATGAGGTTCTCCCTCTCCCTTGGCGTTGGGTTCATATTTTGAAATGTGGCAACTAGATAGAGATATATCATTGCGCTCATGTTGATTCATGATGCAGCATTCATGACATCACTTAGGTACAACAAATTGCTACTATTGGTGTTCTTTACTTTTATTGATGTTCGAGTTGCTCACTTCAGTCCTCTAAAATGTGACTCCATTGGACACAAGTTAACTATATTTGCATGAGGGCACTTGAGTTGGTGTTGGTGTGAATATGGGAAGTTTTAGTTCACTTTAATTTCTTCTATTTCACTCTATACAAAGGGTTCTAGCCCTTCCTAGAAGTGTAAAGTTAAAATTGTCCTTCAGAAAAAGAATAAAAAATCTGAATTTTACCCTTCCAATTAAGGACATAATTTATATCAACATTTCGAAACAAGGGCAACATTTGAAATTATCAATATTTATAGATTTCTTAAGATGTTGAAATTCCTATGCTATAAAGTTCGGCTTGTCATTCAAAATATTGGAAATATCATAAACTATAAACACTCACTCACTCACGTTACACACTCAGTGCTTAGCTATGCAAGATGACGAGTGATGACTGACGACTACAAGGCACTGGCCACCGGGATGTGACTCTGACTCCCAAATCACTTTGGGCTGAAATCTAAGGCAGGACAATGTGTTAGCAACTACAACTATAGCGACAAAGAATAACCTGAAATGAACCCAAAACTTTATGCTGACTACCTATGTGAACATGGCTACCAATGTCCACTAGTTTTTTGCTAAAATGAAATTCAAATGGTTAGTTTGATGAGTCCTCCTCTACAAGACTTAATTTCTTGCATGAATATCATGGAATCATGAGAACTATATAAACAACACTCAATGTCATGCAACTACAAATAACGACATGTAGCTAGGATCACAAAATGTGTAGAGATTGATTTATGCATTGATATAGCGAGGTGTCACTGGGCACACAATATGGAGAAACAATGAGTTGGAAAACACATTTGGATCAAAGCAACATAATGGTTATTAATACAATTAAAAAAAAATTGTCTCAAGAGTAGTCTTCAATTTGATGGATGACATGATCATGATGTAGTCTCCCTTCATCTTTCCAAACATTTGTGTTTCTCACAACCTTCATATTTAAAAAAATTTGTGTTTCTCACAACCTTCATCTTTAAAAACATTTGTGTTTCTCACAATATTTGTCCTCGGCAGTTGCCACCAAAAATGGGAGAACTCATGGACTGATGACGGACTCTTGTGGATATATGACATAGGAAATGGAGGAAGTTGATTTGAAGGATCGGTAATTTCCAGCAAAGTCAAATTAATAATAGAAAAAGTATGCTCCAGGGTTGGAGAGAGAGGTAAGAATGTTATTTCTCCCTTCACCCGTATATTTCTATATTTTATCTTTATATTTCTATTTTTAATATGGAAATAGTAATTTTAGTTAGTAAACTTTCTTTAATTAATATAAAGAATAAAAGCACTAAAAATAAAAGTAATTAACGATCTTTTTATCTTCTCTTAAGTTTGTTCTCTATATTATAAACTTGACTGGGTTAGACACTCAAATACATCTACAATTCATGGTTTTTGGGGATCATGGTATTTGGTGGCCCATGGTAATGACCCACAGTATTCCTTGTGAGGAAGCCTATTTAAAGGTTTCCATGATAAACCTTCTTTGGCATTACATGTGCGTGCTTGATTTAATCGTTATGTTTATTATTAGCTTCTAATTATAACACCCTCTGGAAACTCCGTAAATCTTGTTGGGTCATAATTAAAAATAAAGTTTGTTGGATCATAATTAAAAATAAAGTTTGGAGAAAGTATGCAAAATTGCAAATTATTTTTGTATTTTTATATTTGGATAAGTTTGATCTCATTGATAGATTCATGTTAGATTATATTTATTTCAATAATAAAAATGAGGTTCGAAGAAAGTATGCAAGATTGCAAATTTCATGTTTTTTATATATTTTAAAGATATTTATATATGGCATGATCTCGTTCAATGTTTGATAAATTCATGGTAGATCCTTACCTCAGATGAATGTTTGATAAATTTATGAGATTAAATTTATAATAGTTTTATTAAATATAAATATTTGGTTGAGATCAACTTACATGTTACAACAAGAGTTAATATTTATTTCCATATTATAATGATGATCCTGATTAATAACCATAGGTTATACTATTTTTCATGAGCAATGAGAACAGTCGTGTAAGCATTAAAGTAGTCTACGAAAATGATATGAAAATATGCATAAGGATTTAAGCCCTGCCCTTGGTATGCTTGGCTGTATCACCACTTAAATTAACTATTACCTCACCTGAACCACTATATTGGTCCCACATGCTACAAGTACAATAGTTCATAGCATTTGTTGTTAGCGGATGTGTCATTCAAAAGTAGTGAAATGCAAATTTGGGTTCCACATTGTCTCTATTTTTTTTATGAATATACACAAAATATAAAAAAATAAGGGGATTTTAGCTGGATCTTTTTGTGGGCACCTTTCTTGTCTCTTTCAAGTCTCTTCCCCCATTTGACCTTTAATGTTCCTCTACATGCAACTTGGATGTGGGTATTATAATAGTTATGAGAATTCAATGTTTCATAAAGTTATTGTGTTTGTTATTTTAAAAAACTCAACTATTATTATGAAGGGGAAAATTAAGATTTAAAAGTCAAACTAAAGGCAATGTTAAAATTAAAATGTCATATGAAAATTTCTTGATGTGCAAGGTAAGATATCAAATTTCAACCCTGCCCGCCGGTTCCTTGTTGAGACGAGACAAGCCAGTTAGAAATTGAAGATATCCTTCCATGAGGGTACCCTCAAGTTCCTTAGATATTACCATTCTTTATCATTCTTTATGAATATGAAGCGCAGGTTGTTGCTTCGATGGTTAAAAAAAATATGCAGTGGCCTTTGGGAAAAGCGCTTCGTAACTTTATTATTTTCCCTAAGCATATGAGAATGACATGAGCAACATTGTGACTATAATATTACATCAGTTCAGAAATAAGCTCACTATAAATGGGGTTAACTCGTGATTGATAAACAACTGAAATGGACATTTTCACACACTGTATCACAACTTTAAACCAAAGAAGTAGAACCCGTGGTGTTCCCTTGCATTACACAAGTGTAGCCTTGTTGTATTTGTGCATATATGCCTCTTAATAATATAGGTGTGTGTTGGTGGTGTCCCCTTATATTAGAGGAGAGTAATGGAAGAGCATGGAGTCTAGTTTTAGAAGATATAGCAAGTGCATGAAGAATATGTAGTGCAAGTTAACAAGTCAGTCTTGTTTGTCTTAAATAATTCAATGTTCAGTATAATTTAGAATATATATATATATGATGATGATGGTGATGATGATAGTTGGATCTATCAATCCTTTAGAAAGAAATGAATTACTTGGTTTTATTTAGAAATTTGTTTATGTGCTCAAAAAGCTCGAAGAGGAGCGTTCCTAGATTGTTATAATATTGATAAGTTGAAGGTTATGCAAGTCCATATTGTAACAAAAGTTTTGAAACTGATATTTTATGTGAGTGTACTAAGGGAAATTTAAGAAAGTTATTTTCATTCTCAACACTTGTAATCTCACAAAGATGACAAATCCTTATCACCCTCGAAGTTTTAGGAAATCTTCAACATCGTGTTTCACTATGTAGCTCATGAGAGTTCATTTGAATTTTACCTATGCAGATCTTCTTCTTTATGTTAGTTAATATATAGAGATACTATTGATATTATATGTCTGTGTGTGTGTGTGTGTGTGGTATTTCCTCCTAAGAGGCCATAGGTTCAATTAGGAGGGGGTTAGGGCATGTATATCTCCGTAGACATTAGCATACATATTGTTGTGTAGAGGGGACCATTGTCCCACAAATAAGGGGGTTTTATGTACAATGAAAATTGGTGTCTGGATGACCTTAAAAATAAATTATTATTGTTATTTTATTCAAATTATATTTTTTCATTTCCCATGGGTTATAGAATAGATGGTGAATGGGTGTATTGTTAAGGAACTCCTTGCGTAAGGTCATCGGTCTGAAACTCTGTTGGTACAAGCCTTATAAAAGAAAAAAATTATTTTTTGAAGTTGACCCATTATTATTTGAATCACATTTTATCTACCTTTGTTCCCTCGTCCAACATTTATCAACTATTTACCCTTTTGAATAGGAAAGATCCATGGGGATCCCACATTTTTTTATAATTTTTTGGTTGTCTAATTATTTTTATTTGAGCACTTTCGAAACTATGGGGAAATAATTAAGTATGAGTTTTAAAATAAATTAAACAAAAATATAGTATGAAATCGAAAGTGTGAAAATAATATGTCATTCGATAGAGGATTAATCAAGGAATCCAATAGCTTAAACGTTGCCACATAAGATGAAAGATACCAAGGGGTTTCACCCTCTAGGAGTCGAAACTACAGAAAATATTGAAACAAAAGAGCTAGAAAGCTAAAAATTAAGTACCTAGCTGAGTAGTTTGCACAATTTTTGAATTAGCTCGATCGACAGCTAAACTAATCCTCAATTGATTTTTTTTTCATTTGATAGATTGCTTGATTGATAATTTTCTTGACCGAGATATTGATCTTGAATGAGCTCTTGTAAACACCGTAATATCCTAAAGTTTATTGTGTTAAAGAGCTCGATTAATATCATGCAAACACATTGAAAAAATTGTGCCGGTGTGTTAAAAATTAGTAGGGAGAGAGGCTCAATCAAGCTATGGAACTGGATTGAGCCCCTCTAAACCTAAGAAAAATTTTAACTATTAAAAAATCCCAACAACTTTTTGATAAAAGATTACAAAAAATATATGTGAACCACTCAAGGTGGCTATTTTGTGTGATTGTACCTGAGGAAAATAGATGTTCGTTGCTGGGATGTTCCCTTCACCATAGCTAACTCTAGCATACCTTCACTGGTCAACTTCGATGGATTTCATCCCCTTCCATTGGGACTTTTGGAAGGCTTAGTTACATTATTAAAGGAATATCATTAATAGTCACAAGAAGATTGATCAATTTACACAATAAGAGATTCGTCCAACCATGAACTTACAAATCATCTTGTCTACCCTTGACCCCATTCCTCTATCCATCACTTACCACTTTGTGTCAAGCATCAAATGTGACCTCTTCCCTCACCCCATTGAGGGGATCCCATATATCGTATCCCATTTTTATTTCTCACACTAGGTGAAACCAGGATTCTAGTATTTGGTTATGAAGAGAGCCCAATTTCATAATTTCAAAGTTTAAGTTGTTTTAGGAATTGATTATTATGTGTGGAATCCTAAGAGTTAGGGTATGCATTGTGCAAAGGGTTGGATGGATTAGAGTGCATTGGGAAATAATGTTCCTTGGGCCATAAGGGTTGGGTTTTTGGCATGTGGGGTGTCTAAGTATGTGAGGGGTTCATTATGGTTATGGGAAAATCTATGTTATGGGTCATAATGATCAATGAGTAAGGAGTTTTAGTAGTTTACTTCCATTTCTAGAATCTTATGGGTTAGGGTATAGTGTGTAAGGGGTGGGAGCAGTTGTTGTATAACAAGGCATATCATGTTCATGAACCATGATGTTTCAAGGCTAAGTGTATGGGCATGGGTAAGTGTGTTATATAATCATTGTGACAATGGGGAAATGTGCACTTGAGGTCATATTAGTAAATGGTTTTAAGTGTTTATTGTCATGTTTGGGATGCTAGCAATAAGACATATACTGTGTAATGTGTGAAAGGGATTAGTGTGTATTTGTCTGTAATGTGATGGTTTGGGGGTCTACACACAACCCTTGATCATTGAAACAATGGATTAATCCCCAAGAACCATTCTAAGCGAGCTTAACCTTGAAATAACAACTACATTTAACTCATGGGACATGGATTCCCTATCAAATTCATATTTCATGGCTAGGGATCCTATACATGGTGCATGATCCCTTGATAGAATTTTGTGTTATAATACCACAAATTGTGACCTTGAACCATTACATGGGCCCCAAGGACCATCCTTGATGCACTAATCCTAAAAATGATGACCATTCCTCAATTGTAGACTAGATATTCCCTATGTAGGGTTTTTTGTTTCTTTGGAATATTATGCATGAACCATCAACCATGGAGACCATATATATGGACTTAGACCTTCTATTTGATCCTAGGACATACATTCGATGTAAGAACAGTTCTTTGGTGTTGCAAAACTTGAAATCACCATCATATCTTAGAACATTTATTCCAAAGATTGCATAGTGTCATGAAAGATAAAATTGATTCCTATGTGTGAGAGGTTCATTATGGTTATGTGGTAATGTGCGCTCAATATCATAATGATAAAGGGTTAAGGTGTTCAATCAATCTACTTTGATTTATACAATCTTATGGTTATGGGTGTAGTGTGTGAGGGGTGGGGGCAATTATTGTATAATGGGGAACAACATTTTCACTAACCATGATGTGTCAAGGTTAAGTCTTGGGGGGTGCGTAAGTGTGCTAGAAGGTCATTGTGATAATAGGGAAACGTGTTCTTGAGGTCATGTCGGTAAAGGATTTTAGGGTTTTATTTTCATGTTTGGGATCCCAGGGGTTAGAAGGATATGGTGTTGCGGGGGGGTTAGTGTATAGTGAGAATATTGTGATGCTCTATATCCCACACATGAACTTATATCCTTGATACCATGGATTAATTTACAAGAACCATCCCAAGTTCACCTAACCTTGAAATAGGAAATACATTGAACTGATGGAAGATGGATTTCGTATTAAATTCCTATCTGATAGCTAGGGAGATCGAACATTGTTCATGATCCCTTGAGAAAATATTTTGTGTTATAATCCCATAAATTGTGATCTTGAACCATTACATGGTCCCCAAGTACCATCCTTAAAGCACTAATGCTCAAAATGATGATGATACCTTATTTGTAGAGAAAAGATTCCATAATTAGGGTTTGTATGTTTCTTTGGGATACTACGCATGAACCATGATCCCTAGAGACCATTTGTATAGACTTAGACCTTGTATTTCGATCTTGATCCATACATTAGCAACAAGAACCATCCATGGTGTGGCAAAACTTGAAATCACCACCATATCTTATAACCTTTACTCCATAGATTCCCTAGTGTAGCAAAAGCTAAAATTTGTTCTTATGTGTGAGGGGATCATTTTGTTATGAGATAATGTGTGCTCAATATCATACTAATCAAGAGTTAAGGTGTTTAACACTCTAATTCTATTTTATCATCTTATGGATTAGGGGTGTAGTGTGTGAGGGTGTAACATGTGATTGCTCAAACACTCGTGCAAAAAAAACACACCAAATGGTTGTGCAATCTCTAGCAGTCGATCATATGATATTAACCAAATATAAAAAAAACTAATAAAAATAGATTACCATTATGATCATGCAAGAAAAAAATAAAGAAAACCCTCTAGAAACAAGACTGCATACATGTAAAAATGATGTTGTTATTACTTACAAAAAAGAAACATGGTGTAGACAACACTTTTGTCTTGGTTGTTGATGGTAATGGACTTCTGTAGCTAAGACAAAGGGGGTTTCTTCTCGAATACTTTTGTACTTATTTTCAAGCCTATTGGTAAGTGAATGATTTTGTGGAATGGAGGAAGTGTGAGAATGTGACGGTCTCTCAATATTCCTAGGATAAGTTATGCGACATTACGGTCCTCTAAATGATTGGTATGCAACAATGACCAGGAGTGTTGTATAAATAGGATATATAGTGGACTCAAATGAGATTTGGTTCCGATGTGGATTCCCTCCAACTCATTGATGACTTAGTGGAGAGGATAGGATTAGAAGACTAAATTCATAACCGGTTACAATTGAAATGGTTATTTTTTTCTGCTTTATAGCTACTACTTTGCTTGGGAAAACATGTGAAGATGATGAGTAATTGATTCAAACATTTTGACTAGGTCATGGGTTTTCAGGTAGAATGTGTGAATGAGGTCATGAATTTTGAAGGAAAAGTTGTGACTTGGTATATATAGTAATTTTTGGTGTTTTTCTTCATTTTTTGTTCATTTGATGTTGTCTACATAGAAATGGATAGATAAAAATTGTGTTAATTCTACCAATGATGATGTATAAAGTGAAGAAAAACATGACAAGATAGTTGAGTAGAATATATTGACAACATATTTCCCACTCATGTGTGATGTTAGGTTCTCATCACATGATCCTTATAAAACATATCGTTTCTTTGTGTGAATATAATGTCAGAGTAGGGTGGACTAAATTGAAAGAGAAGGATTGGTCGATCCATTCATCGGTGAATCTATCATTATAATAGAGACTTCCAAAGTTTCAAAAATATAGAATGAGGCTTTGCCACTGTAAATAGATATGTATTGGACAACCAATATCCTTTCCTTTCCACATGAGAACACTAATGAAAAGTGATCATATATAACTTTTCAATATTAAATCTTTGATGAAGAATGTATCAGACGATCTTTCCAAAATCTGTCGTCTTTCTAGAAGAAGACAATATTAGAGAATAATATCTCGGTTTGTGGACTATAGATATGGCTGGTAAGACCATATACTAAATGAATAATTAAATATTGATTGATCCTTTTATTAGAATCACTTTTTCGGTAGATTCATCATTTTAGTGTGTGCGACTAAAGGATCCAAAATATAGAATAAGGATTTGACACCATAATTAAATATGTGTTGTCAAACCCTTTTTGGTTTCCTTTCTATATAGAACTATGATAGAGAGTCTTTGTGAAACTCCGTGATAAAAAAAATATCGGTCGACCCTTCCAAAACATATCAGGTTTTTGAGAAAAAACAATTGGGGAAGGATAGTTGGGTCAACTAATTTAGAATATTCTCGAGAAATGCTTTCCACTAGTTCAATTTGGATGGAGAATATGGCATTTTAAAAGATCCCTCTAGGATAACAATGCATATTTATAAGATAAAGTCCAATATATGAATAAATGTTGAACATGTATTCTTGATATTTTCCTCGATGCAATAATTAAGATAGCTGGGTTAATGAACATTGTGTATGCTAATTGAAGAATCGATCGACCATTCTATTGTATTAACTTATATGAGATAACATTATTTCGTTAATGATATTATGAAAATAAAATGATGGTGACGTTATCGTTAGGATTTTGGAACGATAGAGAGCATTGCGATGATGGCTAGGGTTCAGTCGTAATTGTTGTGGTGATAGCACTCTAGATCTCATCCTCGATCTATTTACTCGAAACCTTCTGCACACATTTCCTGACTGGTCACATGGAAACATCGAAAGGATGGGAGACAGACTCTTCTCGTCCAATCCATGACCAAAAAAATAGTGCACTTGAACATGTTACAGTCAAAACCCTGCACATTGGTGCCAGAAAGATAATGATTTCTGATACGAAAACAACGCAAAAGATCCAAAGTGATCATGGTGAGCTAAACAATGGACCCAAAAGTACTAGCACCTACATAGCAAGAACTACGGAAAGGCCATGCATAATACTACTTGCAGAAAGAATCAATGTGAGAGCCCAACGCATGAGGGACCATGCACTAATTGGAAAATTCATTGGCATATGGCCCTCAGAGAAGCACTCAAAGGCTGGATTGAATCAAAATGGAAGCCCAAAGCACACTATGACCTCCAACTGGGATCTAAAGGCTTCTTCACCATCATCTTCCACCAGTTAGAGGACAAAGCCAGGGTCAAAGATGGAGGCCCTTGTTTCTTCAATTATGCAAGGTTGTACCTCGGGAATTGGACAAAACGGTTCAACCCAGATAAGAAATATTTAACTTGGGCCTCGATCTGGATTCAAATGTATTCACTACCACAAGAATATTGGGATGAAGAAACCCTCAAGGATATAGGAGACACACTGGGAAGCTATGTTTGCGTGGTTGAACAGAGAAAGCATAGAAAATACACTTCATACGCCAGCATATGTGTTTACATGCACATCGCAAATGCATTCCTAGATTCAATCAGCCTGATGCATGAAGACTTGGAATGGATCCAATCGATAGACTAAGAACATGTCCCTTTCAGATGCCGCAAATTTCAACAACATGGCCACCTGTATAGGGACTTCCCTCTTAATCAATACCATTCCAACCTCAAGCCTGCAATGGAGAACAATGAGGGGTGTAGTTGAGCAAAGGCTCTAGCTACGTGTTGAAACACCTAAATTTCGTCTATAAGACGGAAGGATAGATCTTCTATGGGTGAAAGCAAAACCTGCAACAAGTTGTTAATGGAGAACTTGCAGCACACTGTTAAAGAAATGAACAAATAAAACCCTGCAATAAAAACGTTAACAATAAACTAGCTATGAGAAACTAAGCTACAAACTAAACAACAAGAAAAAAGCATTATACCTTCTATCTATGGAGAAATGGGCCACCATGCCCTTGCTCAAGAAACTACCTCTCTATGGATTGGGGTTTTGGCTAATGGAGCAAATGGAGGAGAGGGATGAATGACTTGAGATATGTGGGTCTCAAGGCACTCATACGTGCAGAGTAATGGTAGGCAAAGAAGGAGTGTTTTGAGAGTGACTCCCACCCTTGTATTTATAGTTTTTTCTCAAGTTTTAGGGTTTTAAGCCCCTTTCAGCCATTCCTTAGCTCCTTTGGGGTTCTTAAGCCCCGTTTAGGGGATTTAGCCCTTTTTTGGAGGCTTTAGCCCATTTGATAGCTACTTTGGCTCTTTTATGGGGTTTTAAGCCCTTTTTGTGTTTTTTGAGCCTTTGCAAGGGTGTGGGGGTTAATGGAAGAAATAAAATAGATGTCTTTGCATGGTGTAGGTCATATAGAGCTAATCAGGTGATTTTTTGGGTTAACAGATTGCCCCCTGATGTGTGAGGGCAGGAGCTCATCGTATGGCCGATGGACATCATAGGATTTTCTAGGAGAGGTGGTGCTTTCTGGGTTGGGACATGGTGGCTTTTGGTTTTTGTATTAATATTGGTTCCCATTAATGGGCGAGACACAAATAATGTGTGACATGTATATGGACGGGTCGGGCATCCCCATGCTCGTAACAATGCCAAAAAAGAATAATGCGATCAAGGCTCCAAAATACAAGAGTCGATCATATACAACTGGTGTTACATAATGGTGGCCTCGATAAGAGGCCGAGTACAACACTGATCTGAAGAACTGATACATCAGACCCATGGCATTCTCATGGAATGCTATATCTTCACAACTGATGACCTGCTGAATCTGGATCGGTACATAACTATGGGGACTTACTGGCAGAGAGTAAAAGTCTCTGTGGTACAATATGCTACATCAATCATGAATCTATATAGAAGCACTGCTGGGGCTTCTGAACACTATCTCCAACGCAACCCAAAAATCACAAGGGACATGAACCTGTCTGGGTCCCGTAATAGACTCACCAATGTGCTAGAGTCAAGTGACAACTGGGGTCTTCGACCAAATGTTTCATAGATCAATACCATGTACGAATCTCAACGATGTGATGATGTAGTTGAAGTCGAGCACATGAGACAAAACCACCCTGAGAGGCACTAAGGACTCTTCTCAAGTGGTCCAAGGAACTCATCAATGAGGTTAATGAAGTAGGATACAGGGACCTCTAGGTCTATCCTTTGCAATAGATGTGTTGTCGTCGACACAGGGAGACCTGCAACTGACCAAGGCAATGTTGTTTCCTTGATAAGAAGCGCGAGGGGGGTAACCAAAGATGTGAGACAATATGAGGATTGACACACTGAATGGGGGGGAGGGAAACAGGGTCAGGGAGAGTGTGGTGGACTCAAACTCCCTTTGGTCAGAGTATGACGGCAGGTCAGACCAAGCAACAAATGCAATTGACTCATGGGAAAGGGATCATGGTTGTAATACCGGGAATGTTACTATAGATGGGAAATACTTAGGGGAGGTAGACACTTTTGGTATTGATGGGATCCAAGGAAGACTCATCACAAAATACTTTGAACAAAGGTGATCCAAAGGAGGAAAGCTGCTGAACTATAACATGTGGGGTGGTGTCTAAGGGAACCATTATGGTACGATCTCGTGGATTTTTAGCGAGCCCAAGAAAGTAAATGCTCGATGGTGCTTTCAATTTTAGAGAGTCTGAAAGCATGAAGAAGACTCCAATGGGGTATCTTTTTCATTGATAGTCTCCTGTGCCCGAAAAAGGTTAAAAGTGTGCATAAGAGAGCTCGCCCATCCTTTGAGGGGGTGGGAGACTTCTTTACCGTTGGTAGTCCAATCAAGCAGGAAAAGGTTAAACCTGTATTGACTAGACGGTCATTCAAATACTTTTACAAGCATGAACGAAACCAAGTTTTTCTCGACAATCTTTTCTTTGTCAGAAGGCTGGAAAAGAGCTTAAAGACAACCCATGGTGAGCTTTTTTGTAGAGTTCGGTCCCAATGCTCGAGGAAACATAAAAGGATGCAAAGGGAAATGTTCTTGGATTGAGTGTGCCAAGGTGGTCCTTTTCATATGGTATTCTACATAGCCCGTAAAAGGAGATAAACGAGACGATGTAGATGCCCTTTCCTATACTTTAACGAGCGAGAAAGGAAGCAAGGGCGCTCGACAATATTTTAATTCTTTTAGGAGTCAGAAAAGAGCTTAAAAAAACTCCATTATGGTCAACCAAGAAAGGGGGAACTAATGGTACTCTCTTGCGGGACAATGGATAGCATTCAAAGGTGGCTAGCTATGTAGTATGGATGGAGCAGATGGCTCGTAAACATTCCAATACATATCGAGGGAGACTCGCGCGATGGTGCGCAAATCGGGGTGAATTCCAGGCAGTGGCCCAAAAATCATAGTGAGAGCATGAGACAAGGGTCTCGTCGAAAGATAGAGGATGGAAAACTGAACCCGGTGATGCGAATGGCATCTCAAACAGTCTCCAGATGACTTTGACTAGCAGCTAGTGATGTTGCCCCTGGTGCAGTGGTGCATGGGGAAAAACTAGACCAAATGGAGGCCTATGGGTATGGAGTTAGCTCAACATACAACGTGTGATTTTCATGGTGACACATAAATCGACATGACTCTGGGCAATGGCCCAAGGAATCAGTAGGGAGGCAGGCAAACTAAAGGTCATTTATTGACTCGGGAGCGTTATGTAACCAGGGAGATATGGAGAGGCCTCGAACTTGAGTAAGGTCTAGGGACATGAAAGGTATGCTTAGCATAGTGGTAGAGAGATCATACATGCAACATACTGTGTGCATGTGCAGAAGTGGGACCACACCTTCCAGTGGGCTTCCAGCGGCATAGGGGCAGGGTGGATGTGTTAGATCCACCTGCTCATGTGCAAATGATGCAATGGAGTTCTATAATGGACTCACTACGACTAGACGTGGAACAACAACTAGAGGGGGTCTCTGAATCATGGTAAAAAACAATGCAAAACAAAAAATAAAAAATATGCCCCAAGTGCTTCATGGTGAGTGACTTAGGCATAGGACCTCCAACGAAGGAAATTGAACTTGCCTTGGGGACTCTGTAGTTGGTGCAAAGTATGTGGGGGAAGAGTTTGGAATTCAGTGGGAAGACCTGACTCCATGCCATGGGCTAAGTGAAAAGGTTTAAAACCGGTGGTGATTTTAGAGATCTCTCCGTCATCATGAAAGTGGTGTCGGGATAGATCAGGTGGATATTCGACAGGTGATGAGACGGAAGGAATACTAGAGTTAGACATCATGTAAATGGTTGTAGTGGTTGAGGATGAAACTAGAGGGTGGATCTCCTCAATGACCATGATTTCCGATTCAAGGGAATGTTTCCAAAGATTGCTTAGGGCATCTCAAAACTCGGCCAAGTCTTCACAGTGGTGAGAATAATGTCCATACAAGCCGCAAAGGGAACATGCATGGTTTGTCCTCAAAGACTTGTTTTTGGCTATTGGCCCACTTGGGAGGACAACCACGAGGATGTTCTCTATTGAATCCATGGCATCTAAGTGTGCACAGAGCATGGGAATATCAAGGTAGTTTTGAGTTGCATGCCCTTGTACATCACACATGGCATAAGGAGGAGTCTGCTGGGGTTCAGATGTCGGTTTGGTGTTCTTGCAACCCCTTTCCCTCTTTGGATAAGGCGGGGCTGGTGTGGGTACATAAGGTGATTTTAGTGGGCCGAGAGGGGGGCATGATTCAACTGCAATGGGTTGAACACGAGTCAACATGACATGTGGCATCGGAGGTTGAGAAAGTGGGTCGAGATACCACACAGGAATCCCCAATGTGAAGTTGGGTAAGTTTAAGGTAGCCATTACTGGCTTACTCAGTATGCCAGATGGGGAAACATGAAAGGAATTGTGTGGACTGGGAAGGAGCCCCAGTAATTCCCTAGTGACTGCATTTGGGGCTGCGACTGTGGATGGGGTTGTGGTTGCGGTTGGGGGTGCGGCTTCAATTGGGGCCACAGTTGTGGTTGGGGTTGCGGCTATTGTTGGGGATGCGCCTGTTGTTGGGGCTGTGGCTGTGGTTGGGGCTTGGGTGCCATGGTGCTGGATGAGAGCATACACAAATCTGCAGTCTTGCTTGGTGCCGATGGAGGTGGTAAGGATGGGAAGGAAACCATCATGGAAGTGTCGGCGAACAATCCTGGTCCTACGGCCATCAAGGGAGGGACGGTTGCATTGTCGATGGAGGTATCAATGGTAGGGATGACATTGGTTGGTGCGACCGACCCTTGTGGATCATGGTAAGTTAGTTGGTCCACTATCACAATCTTCCTATCATGGGGGAACATCATGAGATGGAAAATGGTAGACACCACGGCTCGCATAACATACATGTAGCTACGTCCTAGGAGAAGGTTGTAGTCAAACTGAGGGTTGACGACTTCTATGTCAATTAGGATGGTCTTCCCTACTAAAGAGATGTGGATGTGCGGAAGGATGCCTTGGGCTCTGGTGGGGTGGCCATTATAGGAACACAGTGTGGTGTTGGATGGCTGCAGGATAGGGGACCCAAGTTTCTGCTAGACTAAGGTTGACATGACGCAAGTGGATGCCCCCTTGTCAACAATGCACCAGTGCACGACCAAATTTTGAATCGACACCAGAATATGGAAGGTGATGGTTGATGGAATTTTGGGCTCTTCGTTGTCCAAATCAAATGTGATCAATCTTGAATCAGAGGGATCTACGGCATCGAGAGAAGCTAGTAAGGATTTCCATTTTGTTTGGCATGTTTTAAGTACCTCGAGAGTGGACATGGCCATAGGTGATTGGGCCAAATCATCGACGATATTGTAGTTAACTTCTGCTCTTCCAGTGGTGGTGTTGGCGAGGTAGCTGAAGGGGAGATGCAGACCTCTCGCTGCCCCATCCATGGGAGGGGGAGGAAGGTGAAGAGATGCGCTGGTTGTGTTTTATGTGGATGTAGCTAATTGGTCAGCGGTTTCAGTAGCAGATCCATACTGGTTCCGCGTGGTCTGCAGGTTGATCTCTTTAGTTGTCATCGCCAGTAGGTTATGTATCCCTATCTCTGCGGGAGGGGGAACAAGGGGGGTTGCGGGGCCAGGTTGGGGTAAGGGTGCAGTTGCTACCAATCCTTGGAGTGGTAATGGGTTTTGGAGCACCATGGGTGGAGGGCCCCGTGGTGCTAGGTTATGCTGTGTTTGGGCTGCTGCATTGTTGCCCTACTGAGCATCGTCTTGGAGGTATTTTTTGGCAAGCCCCATGAGAGGACATTCATGGGTGTAGTGCTCGTAGATGTTTCACAATTTGCATGGGTGGTTGGTCTGCAATGGATCAATCCATTGAGGTGGATTGGGATGTTGGTTATTTTGTTATGGCGGATTGACATCATTGCGGGGAGGGTTAGGTTTTTGGTCGCCTCTTTGGGGTTGGTTGTTACCCGAATTCCTAGCTCGGTTATTTTAGCCTTGCCCTTGTTGGTTATTAGGGGTAGTCTGGTTGGGACGATTCTACTGAGCAAACACTTGTCCCAAAGGTGTAGGCGGAGCTGGGGCGAGGGTTGGAGCGGTTAGCACTGGTGGTGCATAGAAGACTTGGGGGACAGGGGGTGCCACAAATCTGGTCATATGTCCTGAATTTTTCTACGTCGACCAAGTAGGTTTATGGGCCTGTTTCTATGGTGTAGGTTGTGTGTAGGATTGAGACATCATTCGCGAATAGTCGAGAGCTTGGTTTGGGTGGGAAACACTAGGGGTGTTGTTTGAGTGTGGTGGCATCATAGGGTGTGTCGCATGGTGTTGGGATTGATGGGAGACCGAGCCTGTGATGTCGTCTTCAGCATGGGATGCCCCTGGTGCATCATGGTAGGAGGTGCCTACATGGGGAGCATCTGGAATGATGGTATAAAGGTAGCCAGACTGTGCATAAATCAGGTCAAACTATTGGGCCTTCAATATGGCATGTTCCTCTATCTGGGGACGCTTGGAGGTGACATCCTTGACTATGGGTGGTAGCAGGGTTTTTAGGAACCAGTCGAGGAAAATCCTATCATCAAGTTGGATATTGCATAGGTTGCGACGTCGCTGCCACTCATGGATGTGGTCGGCTATGTGGGTTGCATTGTTTTGGTGACAAGATAGCAAGATCTCCACCCCTTCATTATATCTGACGAAGATTTGGAAATACTGTAGGAACATGAATGCCAATGAGTTAAATTATGGGTACTTGGCTTGTGGTAGCTCAATGTACCATTTGGTTGCAACACCTGTGAGGGTGTGTTGGAAAATCCTAAGTCTGATCGAGTCATCTACGATGTTGTTTGATCGAGTCATAGGTGAAATGTCATTATATGGTTTTGGGGGAACTCCCCTACCTTCCCTTCAAACTTATGGATGTCTGAGGGGAGCTTGGTTGGCATGGGAGGCCAATGGGCTTGACGCAAAATGGGGTCATTGGTTAACCTGGCTAAGTCAGGAAAGTTGAGGTGTGCCATGAATGGGAGGTTAGACCCAAGGTTGATATGGGAAGGACCGACAATGGTAGTGGGGTTTGCAGGAACATGATGTCCCAAAATGACTCGGGGCACCTGTGGTTGAATTCCTGCAGTGGGCATAGTCATAGAAGGGCCATTGCCGCCATGTATGACAGGTGGGACAGTTTGACTCGTAAGTATGGGTGGAGGCACCTGACTTATGACAGCCTACATGATAGTGCTAGGACCACCAGCAGGGGTGTTGGTGGTGGTGTGAGGTATGAACATGGGTCCTATTATCTCTAAGGTTGTTTGACCTTTTTATTTTAAGATCTTTGATTGTGATGTGTTTTTATTTTTCTTTGTTTTACACCTTAGGTTTGATTGAACACCATTATTGTTTTCTTTTAGTATCCTGAATCATCAAAATCTTAATTCATTAGTCATGAACCTATGTATGTGCAAGATATTGTATGTTACATGGTGGATTGTTAAAACTGGTAGCATTATCCAAACTAGCATCATTTTACTTACTGGCAGCAGAATTTCAAAGGGTATTTCATTAAAAAATTTGTTATGTATAAATACCATGGAGTATAAAGGGGTAATAAACTATGGTTATATTCATGATTATTTGGCATTTGGTATGAATATGTTTTAAAGGCGCCCTTGTCCATAAAATGATGGGTTTTATCGTGTCATTTATGAAATGATACACCTGTTATCATTTTGAAATATAAACACTACATGCAATGAATGTTAGTACTTATCGTGGCAGAATCGACATAATTCATCCTTTCCCTAAAAATATGTCTCATTATTTTGCTGGTTAACTGGAGAAGGACATTCAGAGACATGTTTGTATACTGTCAATGTTCATTGATCACGAACAACAACAGTAGGGTTTGAACCAGATAGGGTTTGTTCTCAAATTATGATAGATTTTATGTTAAAAGGGTCAGATTTCATCATATACGTTTCGCTGCATATCGAAGCGAGTGGTTGCATCAAAAAAATTCCCTGTTTAAAGCAGTATAGTGTGAAGGGTTTTAAATGTCGAAGACAACAGACGAAGAAGAGCCAAAGGTCATAGTAAAAAGGAAGCCAGGAGGTTTCATTTGCAGGTTAGAGCCAAACAATACATACTGGATAATGAAATTTCCCAGGTCAGCTAAATTAATGCAGAAGTCCGGATGGTTTAATTTCTGTGAGAAATTGCAAGGTTACCACTCACAGGTAACCATGTTGTTTATTAAAAATTATAGAGATGAAAAAGTTCAGCTGCAAAGCCTAACAGTTAGGGTAAAGGAGGATTCTATTGCTGAGGCAATAGGTGTTCCAACACAGGGGGAGAAATGGTTTAAACAACAAGATTTCCAGGGAGATTTCAGTGAATTTTTGATGCCAGGATGTGAAAAGCTAGATTGGAAAAATGGTGTCCATGTTAGCAAAATGAAGCCAAGATGGAAAATTCCTTTGGAGATGATACAAAATTACATCACATGCGATGGTAGGTATGACATAGTACTAAAATTCCATTTAAAGTTTCTAATGCACATTAATGGAAGTATACAGGTAAATCTCCCATTTTATTTATTAAAAATCCTCCAAAAGATGATTTCCAGGGTTCAAGGCCATCCCGAGCATACTGCTCGATCTGTCTATCATAAAGGCTTAATTAAACTATTGATTTTAGCTCAATTGCAAAAGGAGGGAAGAACATGGGAAGCCCTATTAACAGAGCTAGGATTTAAGGACAACCCTAAAGAGAAAGGAAAAAGAATGATGGAAGATACTGACCAACAAACAACAAGTCCTAAAAAACTAGTTCAAACTGTTGAGAAAGAAGGAAAGAATACTGTTGAGAAACCCATCCAGGAAGGCTTGTGCCATGAAGCTTCCTGCACAAATGAAAACCCTGAAAAATTGAGTGTTATGCTGAAAAGTATAGCTTCAAAGAATGAAATTCGTAAACAATTATTGAAGATAGAGAAGCCAAGAACCAGGTTAAGGAAGAAGATGCACACAGAGAAAAGAGCAGCACATGAAGATGCCATGGACGTTGTAGTGATAGATGACGCTCGTAGTGAAGAAACTATTCATACATCAAAGGATCAGTATTCTGTATATATTGAGAGGTTTATTGACATTCAAGGCGTTGCAGGGTCTATACCTAAAGCTTTTTGCACAAACAAGCAGGTTAGTTCAGATGATGGTTCAGCATCAAGGATTCGACAGGAAGAGGAAGTCCATATAAGAGAAGAAGATTTGGAAATATCTCCAGAACTAAGCCAAGTTAGGAAGTCTTTGCAAATATACAAAGAACAAACCAAGTATCTCCAAAACATTAATGAACAGTTAATGGTAGCCAATAAGAGACTTCGTGAAGATTTGGAGGATAAGGAGACAGAATATCAAAAGTTGCTGATAATTTCTAAAGATATTCTAAGGGAGAAACGAGCCATTCAGAAGTAGTTGGAACTTGTCAAAGCTCAGAACAAGGAAGACAATAAGGATGATGAATTTGCCAAATTGCAGAAGCGTTCCCAGGTTTTGAGTGATTTAGCTACACTAGCAGAGGCTTCCAGAAGCCTTTAGAAGTTGAATTGTAGTTTGCTTTTGAAGTTATGTTGTTTATTTGACAGATGTATTTTCTATATTACACTTGTACTTGAAAACTTTTTAAAAGGGATTGACTTCCCTATTTTTGAGGAGGTTCAATCCATAGATGTAGGATTTTATAGTTAGCCTAAAGAAACACATATTTTGTATTTAAAGGAGCTCTCGAGAGGAGAGAGGGGTTGGCATTTTTTGGAGTTATGAAGACCCAGTTTTGATCACTATCTGTATAACATAAAATACTCTACAGCTTCAATACAGGTTCTACCTTGAATGAGTATGATTATGATTTGTCTGTGTGTGTTATGAATTGTGTTTCTTATCATTTATCATGTATATGGTCCATTGAATTCCATTACAGTGATTCTTATTTTGAAATACAATTATCCTTTATACTTTCAAAAAACAGAGGCAGTTTCATTTCATGACTTTATGATCATAGTTACTGAGATATTGGACCTTGTGTCTTGTTTTATGTTATACAGTTCCTATATGATTTCATGATTCTCTTATAGCTCTGATTGACATACCAGCCTAGTTATTTAATAATTGTGTGATTTTCCAACAGCTTTGATTTCATACCAGCTTGGTTTTCATTTTCATTTTATTGATTTATATTTTTGAAAAATATTTCCTTAAGCTTGAACCCCTGTAGTCTAGGTTTAAATTTAGGGATAACATCTTCTGGCGCCGTTGCTGGGGACGAACAAAGGAAAGGATATCTTCCCTGGGTAATTGACATTTTCATGAAACTGATTTTGCAGGGTGAACAAAATCAATCAAATTTGATACAGACTACATTTAGTCACCTTTAAAAAAGTTACAGTGGCTTCAAAAAAGATAGGAACTCGAGGAAATCCCTCATCCCCTTTGAATCCAGGAGTCTCAGATCCTGAGCAGTTGTTAAAGGAGGCTAGGAGAAATTTAATTTCTACTTCATCAGAAAAATTCAAATAGCCTATAGCTTTGGAGATCCCTGAATCTTCATATATTCCAGTTCCTTCTTTTAACCCACATTCAGAAAAAAGAAGAGAAGAGTTAGACCTGTTATTTACCCCTTCCCAAGTTGACAATTTCCGTATTTTTACAAATCCTTTGCTGTCAAAGAAGGTTAAAATTGAAGCATTGCAAAAGTACCTTCCTCTTTATTTTCAACCCATATTCCTTTGGTTAAGACTGTCCCAGTGAATCAATCAAATCCTGGTAATTTGTCTCCCTCATCACAACAGTCAAGTAGCCTTCATTCTAATACAAATTTAAACATTTTAAACCCTAGAATGGCTCAGCCTCAAAATCGAATGGCTGCTACGATAGCAGCAATATATGCCCCACTTGTTTTACCCCAGCCTCTCAATGCTCTCCCAGCAGGAGATTATCAAAAGTACCTTCCAAGGTTTAATGGCCAGGGAGATGCTACTGCAGAAGAACACTGGAATACATTCTGTAGGTATGCAGACAATCATAATTTTGAACATGAGGATGTTTGGATGAGGGTTTTTGTTCAAATTTTAGATGGTGAGGTTAGAAAATGGTTTAGGGAATTGCCACCAAACTCCATAGATGGCATAGATGCCTTAGAAGAAGCATTTATGAGATAATGGAGGGACACTAAATATTACTTGTATTACATGACAGAGTTTGGGTCATTAAAAAGAAAAAAGGATGAAGCTGTGGGAGACTTTTCCAAAAGATTCAACAAAATGTACAGTAGGATTCCAGCTGAAATAAAACCTACTGAGACAGCAGCAAAGTTAACTTATGCAAACTCATTTGATCATGAGTTTTCTTTGCTATTAAGAGAAAGAAAATATGTGTCACTTCAAAACATGCAAAATGCAACATTAGAAGTAGAGTCAAATATTTTGGCCTCAAATAAACTCAAAGAGGAAACAAAACACCAAATTGTTGACAAAAAGGGCAAGAAAGAAATCATTACATCCAACCATACACGAAGGTCATCAGATAGCAAAATGGATGAAATGAGTAAAATCATTAAAAGTTTGTCTGCTAAGATTGATAGGTTGGAAATGGGAAATAGAAATCAGAATAAACCCATACCTGAAGGTGATAGAAATCAAAATCAGTTTAGAAGACCTTTTTCTCCTAGGTTCTTGCCAAGAGAAAGACGAAATAATGATATACAGAGAGACAAACGAGAAAACGAAGAACAAAGGATTCAACCTCCTTTTCAAAATAATAATGTCAGAGATGATGAATCATATGAAATAGATGAAGGGGAGTTAGATGGTTTGGAAGAGGAAGAACATAATATTAGTCAATTTGATGATGATTCTTCCTCTCATTTTCTGACTAGATTTGATTATCAGTATGCTACAGAAATAGATCATTATGAAGGAGATGATTATCAGATGTCTATGCCTAAAGTATGTCAGGAAATACCACAAAAATCATATGTTCTAAGATCAGGGGTAAAACATGCAGCACAAACTAAAAAATTGGTGAAAGCTCTTCCTCTTAAACAAAATATGTCTGCAAATCAGAAACAGATTGTAAATGAAAGAAAAGATGAAGTTGTAAATCATGAGGAGATGAATAAATCTGTAAGTGGTTTCAGTTTTGAACATGAGCTTAATAAGGTGGAAATCCCTGTGCCTTTAACAGAGTTGATTAAAAGTAAAGTTTACAGGGAAGCAGCTTTTAAAACTTTTAGAAATGCAGTGAATTCTGCTCCTATCACATCTGATGAGATCAATTTGCAGGATGAAAAACCTACTATCATTGTAGGGTCAAAAACTTTTGATCAGCCTGATGATAATTCTGAATATCCTCCTCCTTTTTATATAACCTTTTCAATACATGATCAGATATTGCATAATTGTCTACTAGATTCAGGAGCTTCAGATAATCTCATGCCAAAAACAGTCATGGAAGCTTTAGGACTGAGTGTTACTAAACCATACCATGATTTGTATGCATTTGATTCTAGGTCGGTGAAATGTATTGGGGTAATCAAGGATTTGGTGGTGAATTTAACCCAGGTACCTATGAAGAGTGTACTGATGGATATAGTTGTAGCAGATATTTCTCCTAAATTTGGTATGTTATTGTCTAGATCCTAGGCAAAGAAAGTGGGAGGAACTCTGCAGATGGATCTTTCATTTGCTACAATTCCAGTACTTGGGGGAGAATTCAGAAGACTTTACAGAGAGGTACAGATGGCATATTTGGTAAGTGACAGTAGACACCCCAATAATCATCCAATCTATTCAATCAATGAAAATTTTGGTTCCTGTATATTTCAATTAAATGATGAAACTGAAGGGGTTTTACAAGTACAAAAGTTATTCCAGTTCAGGTAAAGAAAGAGGAACGAGATGGATTGTGGCAGATGTATTTTGATGGTGCATCAAGTAAAGAGGGGGAAAGAGCAGGAGTATTATTGATTTCAGCTGGAGGTGAGGTTATTTCCCTTATGTACAAATTGGAATTTAAAACAACAAATAATACTGTTGAATATGAGGCCTTGATTCTTGGGTTAAGAGCATCAAAAGACTTGGGCACAAAAGAACTTGCTGTATTTGGCGACTCAGAATTAGTTATTCAACAAGTAAAAAGTGTTTACCAAGTAAAGCAGTATTTATTGAAATTATATAGGAATGAGGTTTGGGATATAATTGAAAGTTTCTTCATAGCCTTCAATATCACTTTTGTCCCAAGAGAATATAATGAGACAACTGATTCCCTAGCCTTAGTAGCAGCCTATTTCAAGGTTCCAAAGGTAACTCATCTGAAATATCCAATTGATGTAAGGTACAGACCTGCTGTCCCAGATAATATCAAACATTGGAAAGTTTTTAATGATGATCAGGAAATAAAAGAATTTCTGGAATTAGTAGGTGGATTCTCAGATGATACTGTTGATCATGAACATGATTCAGAATGGGTAGAAAATCAACCTTGCAGAAATAATTCAATTGATGATCACAAAATTATGGAATTAAAAGGGAATTTCATTCCTAAGGGACTTGTTCCTTTAGAAAGATTATTTTCAAAAGATGATACACTGATAAAACCCACCCTGCAGACTACTAAGGAAAATGTTATGGAGTATAATATTGGTTCTGAAAATCAGCCTAAGATGATAAAAATGTCAAAATTGCTGTCAAATGAAGAAAGAAGAAAATATGTTGGTTTACTGAAAGAATATAAAGATATTTTTGCTTGGTCATATCATGATTTAAAAACATATGATACCAGCATAATTCATCACAAAATCCCTCTAAAACCAAACTCTAATCCTTTTAAACAGAAGCTTAGAAGGCTTAACCCAGCATTGCTACCAGTAAATGAAAAAGAGGTGAAAAAACTACTAGATGCAAAAATTATTGTGCCTCTAAGGTATTCATCTTGGGTTGCTAATTTAGTGCCTGTACGTAAGAATAATGGAGAGATAATACTATGTGTAGATTTCCGGAACTTGAATAAATCTTGCCTCAAGGATAACTATTCATTACCAAAAATAGATCAGATTTTGCAGAGGTTTGTAGGTGCTCACAGAATTTCAATGATTGATGGATTTTTTGGTTATAACCAGATTGCAGTTCAGCCGAAGGAACGAGAAAAAATAGCATTTACTACTCCATGGGGGACCTTTATGTATGACAAAATTCCCTTTAGATTCATGAATGCAGGTGCTACTTTTCAGAGGGCTATGGATATATCTTTTGTGGGTGAAAATGAAAAGTTTGTAGTGATATACCAAGATGACATCACAGTATTTTCTAAGTCTGATGAAGATCATCTTAAACATTTGAGACAAATTTTTATTAAATGCAGAAAGTTTGCTTTATCACTAAACCCAAAAAAGTCTCACTTTGCCCTGACTGAAGGCAAATTGTTAGGCCATATTGTTTCTGCTGAAGGAATAAGGATAGATCCAGAGAGAGTCAAGGCTATCTTAAAAATCAGCATTCTTAGAAATAAAAAAGAAATTCAATCTTTTATTGGAAAAATCAACTTTTTAAGATGGTTTATTCCCAATTTTCCAGAAATAATAAAGCATATCACTCAGATGCTTAAGAAAGATAGGGAGGTTAAGTGGTCTAACCAGGATAAACAAGCATTTGAAGCCATAAAACAAGCATTAATAGAAGCCCCAGTGTTGATGGCTCCTGATTATACAAAAGATTTTGCAATCTTCTCATTTGCATCAGAAGACACTATAGCTGCTGTATTATTACAAAAGAACTCAGATAATTTGGAACAGACAATTTCATTCTTCAGTAAAACATTAAGAGTCTCAGAGCTGAAATATAATATAATGGAGAAGCAAGCATATGCTTTAGTTAAAGCGCTTAATTTTTTTAGAATATATGTTTTACATTCTAAGGTTGTGGAATATGTCCCAAATTTAGCAGTCAAGGAGATTCTAGCATAGCCTGACAACGAAGGAAAAAGAGGCAGATGGATAGCTAAGGTCATGGAATATGACGTAGAAATTAAACCAACAAAGTTGGTAGAAGGACAGGGATTCACTAAACTTCTGACGGAATCAAATTGTCAGGTTTTGAATCTTCATGTGATGGCAGAACAGTCAGTTAAGGTTATGGCAACAGAACACAGTAAGCAACAAGTTTATAACAGGTATGGGGAGTCTGATTGGTATAAAGATGTTGTATATTTCCTTTTGTATTTACAATGCCCTCTCAAATTGAATAGAAATGAATGCAGATCGTTAAAACTAAAGGCAATTAAGTATGTTTTAATAGATCAGATTTGTACTGGAAGGATCCAGGAGGAATATTGTTGAAATGTTTGGAGAAATCCGAAGTTGATGCTGTGATTGCAGAATTGCATAGTGAATTTTTTGGAGGGCACAAGTACTGGAAGGCAACTGCTTTCAAAATCCTGAGAGCAGGATATTATTGGCCTACCCTTTTCTTAGATGTATATCATCATGTTAGATCATGTGTGGAATGTCAAAAATTTGCAGGTAAGCATAAGCTTCAGTCCTTACTTTTAAAACCTATTTCAGTGAATGGTCCATTTAAGCAGTGGGGTCTAGACTTCATCGGTGAAATTCATCCTCCCTCTAGTGGACATCATAAATGGATTCTAACTGCTACTGATTTTTTCACTAAATGGGTGGAAATAGTTCCTACAAGGAGAGCAACTGAACAAGTCATAATTACTTTCCTTCAAGAAAAAATTATGGGTAGATTTGGATGCCCTAGGAGATTAGTTACTGATAATGCTCCTGCTTTCAAATAAAAAAAGATGGTGAACTTTTGTCAAGAAAATAATATTAGCTTAAAACAGTCCACACCATACTATCCACAAGGAAATGGATTAGCAGAATCCAGTAAGAAAAACATTGTAAATAGTATCAAGAAAATGCTATTTGAAAACAAAAGGAGTTGGGATACCAGACTAAAATTTGATCTCTGGGTTGATAGAGTAACAATTAAAAATCAATTGGGACATCCCCTTTCCAATTGGTATATGGGATTGATGCTGTTTTTCCTGTTCAATTAGTGACCCCAGTCATTAAGTTTATGCAGGAAATAAAAGAAGAACCAGATGATATCAGAAGAAGAGGGAAGCTAGTTCCAGATAGTTCAGTTGCAGTAGGAGAGGGAAGCTATCAAGGATACAGCTGAGAGACATCAAAGAAGAATGAAGGAAAGCTTTGATAAAAAAATAAAAAAGAGATGTTTGCAGTTGGTGACCTCGTTCTCAGATGGGATGCAAGAAAGGAAGAAAAAGGTAAGCATGGGAAGTTTGAAAACTTATGGATAGGGACTTTTTCAGTCATAAAGATCCTTGGAAACAATACTTTTGTCTTACAAAATTTGAAAGGTGAAGAGATTGCAGGTCCAGTCAATGGACGTTTCTTAAAGCATTTTACACATATTGAAAGACAAAGGGTTATTGTACATAGTCACTATATATATCATTTTGCTTTAGATAAGACTCCAACCCAATAAGACAAAAATGAATTTAGCAGGTTTCTGAAGGCACTGGTCAACATGTTCTCAAAGTTTCACAGGAAAACTTTGTCCCCAGATGGAGCCAGATGTTATCTCTAAGGTTGTTTGACCTTTTTATTTTAAGATCTTTGATTGTGATGTGTTTTTATTTTTTTTTAAATTTTGCTTTGTTTTACACCTTAGGTTTGATTGAACGCCATTATGGTTTTCTTTTAGTATCCTGAATCATCAAAATCTTCATTCATTAGTCATGAACCTATGTATGTGCAAGAGATTGTATGTTATATGGTGGATTGTTAAAACTGGTAGCATTATCCAAATTGGCAGCATTTTACTTATTGGCAGCAGAATTTCAAAGGGTATTTCATTAATAAGTTTGTTATGTATAAATACCATGGAGTTAAAGGGGTAATAAACTATGGTTATATTCATGATTATTTGGCATTCGGTATGAATATGTTTTAAAGGCGCCCTTGTCCATAAAATGATGGGTTTTATCATGTCATTTATGAAATGGTACACCTGTTATCATTTTGAAATCTAAACACTACATGCAATGAATGTTAGTACTGATCGTGGCAGAATCGACTTAATTCATCCTTTCCCTAAAAATCTGTCTCATTATTTTGTTGGTTAACTGGAGAAGGACATTCAGAGACCTATTTGTATACTGTCAATGTTCATTGATCATGAACAACAACAGTAGGGTTTGAAGCAGATAGGGTTTGTTCTCAAATTCTGATATATTTTATGTTAAAAGGGCCGGATTTCATCATATACGTTTCCCTGCATATCGAAGCGAGTGGTTGCAGCAAAAAAATTCCCTGTTTAAAGCAGTATAGTGTGAAGGGTTTTAAATGTCGAAGAAAACAGACGAAGAAGAGCCAGAGGTCATAGTAAAAAGGAAGCCAGGAGGTTTCATTTGCAGGTTAGAGCCAAACAATACAGATTGGATAACGAAATTTCCCATGTCAGCTAATTTAATGCAGAAGTCTGGATGGTTTAATTTCTGTGAGAAATTGCAAGTTTACCACTCACAGGTAACCATGTTGTTTATTAAAAATTATAGAGATGAAAAAGTTCAGCTGCAAAGTCTAACAATTAGGGTAAACGAGGATTCTATTGCTGAGGCAATAGGCATTCCGGAACAGGGGGAGAGATGGTTTAAACGACAATATTTCTAGGGAGATTTCAGTGAATTTTTTATGCCAGGATGTGAAAAGATAGATTGGAAAAATGGTGTCCATGTTAGCAAAATGAAGCCAAGCTAGAAAATTCCTTTGGAGATGATACAAAATTACATCACATGCGATGGCAAATATGACAGAGTACTAAAATGCCATTTAAAGTTGCTGATGCAAATTAATGGAAGTATACAAGTAAATCTCCCATTTTATTTATTAAAAATCCTCCAAAAGATGATTTCCAGGGTTCAGGGCTATCCCGAGCATACTGCTCGATCTGTCTATCATCAAGGCTTAATTAAACTATTGATTTTAGCTCAGTTGCAAAAGGAGGGAAGAACATGGGAAGACCTATTAATAGAGCTAGGGTTTAAAGACAACCCTAAAGAGAAAGGAAAAATAATGATGGAAGATACCGACCAACAAACAACAAGTCCTAAAAAACTAGTTCAAACTGTTGAGAAATAAGGAAAGAATACTGCTGAGAAACCCATCCAGGAAGGCTTGTGCCCTGAAGCTTCCTGCACAAATGAAAACCCTGAAAAACTGAGTGTTATGCTGAAAAGTATAGCTTCAAAGAATGAAATTCGTAAATAGTTATTGAAGACAGAGAAGCCAAGAACCAGGTTAAGAAAGAAGATGTAGACAGAGAAAAGAGCAGCACATGAAGATGCCATGGAGGTTGTAGTGATAGATGATGCTCGTAGTGAAGAAACTGTTCATACATGAAAGGATCAGTATTATGCAGATATTGAGAGGTTTATTGACATTCAAGGCGTTGCAGGGTCTATACCTGAAGCTTTTTGCACAAACAAGCAGGTTAGTTCAGATGATGGTTCAGCATCAAGGATTTGACCGGAAGAGGAAGTCCATATAAGAGAAGAATATTTGGAAATATCTCCAAAACTAAGGCAAGTTAGGAAGTCTTTGCAGATATACAAAGAACAAACCAAGTATCTGCAAAACATTAATGAACAGTTAATGGTAGCCAATAAGAGACTTCGTGAAGATTTGGAGGATAAGGAGACAGAATATCAAAAGTTGCTGATAATTTCTAAATATATTCTAAGGGAGAAATGAGCCATTCAGAAGCAACTGGAACTTCTCAAAGCTCAGAACAAGGAGGACAATAAGGATGCTGAATTCGCCAGATTGCAGAACCGTTCCCAGGTTTTGAGTGATTTAGCTACACTAGCAGAGGCTTCCAGAAGCCTTTAGAAGTTGAATTGTAGTTTTGTTTTGAAGTTATGTTGTTTATTTGATAGATGTATTTTCTATATTACACTTGTACTTGAAATTTTTTTTAAAGGGATTGACTTCCGTATTTTTGAGGAGGTTCGATCCATAGATGTAGGATTTTATAGTTAGCCTAAAGAAACACATATTTTTTATTTAAAGGAGCTCTCGAGAGGAGAGAGGGGTTGGCATTTTTTAGAGTTATGAAGACCCAGTTTTGATCACTATCTGTATAACATAAAACACTCTACAGCTTCAATATAGGTTCTACCTTAAATGAGTATGATTATGATTTGTCTGTGTGTGTTATGAATTGTGTTTCTTATAATTTATCATGTATATGGTCCATTGAATTCCATTACAGTGATTCTTATTTTGAAATAAAATTATCCTTTATACTTTCAAAAAACAGAGGCAGTTTCATTTCACGACTTTATGATCGTAGTTACTGAGATATTGGACCTTGTGTCTTGTTTTATGTTATACAGTTCCTATATGATTTCATGATTCTCTTATAGCTCTGATTGACATACCAGCCTAGTTCTTTAATAATTGTGTGATTTTCCAACAGCTTTGATTTCATACCAGCTTGTTTTTCATTTTGATTTTATTGATTTATATTTTTGAAAAATATTTCCTTAAGCTTGAACCCCTGTAGTCTAGGTTCAACTTTAGGGATAACAGGTCCACTGCCAATCACCATTCCGAAAAGTGGATCCGGGTTTGCACCAGCCATGGGGCTAGATGGTGCATTGTGTAAGTCTGGCTTAGATTGATATGAGTCTGAGTTTGATTTAGAGCCTGTGTGACCTTCTGATAGTGTAGAGGGTCATCAAGAATGGTCTCGACGATGTTGATCTAAAGACCCAAACTAAGGTGGATCGCCTCTCATGCGTGAGGAAGAGCGTGGTGGATCAATCGTGTCTGTTTGTTGGACCAAATAATGTAACAAAAAATGATGATCTGGACCCCGATTTCAGTGTCTTCCTATTGGCTTACAGTTGGTCACTCGGCCACCAAGACTGCCAGGAGACAACGCTTGGATTTTTCCTCACATGAGTCCTAGTCAATTGGTAGGGGTCGTTTCCTGTTTCACTTGTTGATTCCTCTCAATGTGCCAGCTACTTTGTGGTTCCCGTGGTCCTCCTCGCAATGATTTTTAGGGAAGAGCCCAAGTACTTCCCATGGTTAAGGAAGTTAGGTACTTATGTCCTCAAACTGCAAAGTTTTGAATTAATGTAAATTGATTGATTTTATTGGGTTCACTAGATGTCATGAACCGAGTTTGGTTGGCTTAAGTGATGTGGTTGTGTGCATGTTTAGTGTATGAGAAATTGTTCATTTTAAAATAATTTTCTATTATTATGCTTCAGTTTTGTGAATCTGCAACCATGGTTTATGAATACTTCCTAGCATATGTTTTTGGTTTTTTGTAGAGATTGAAAAAATGGACAATCTGTCATGAAAACCGGTGAAATTTTAAACAGAAAAATTGAACATGCAACTATTACACTTTGAACAAATTTAAACCTATTAGGTGACTACCTTACCCTTGTATTCTTTTTCGACCAAGAAAGAGTGATGGGATCTCAACAAAGTGGGAAGAATCCCACCCATAGATCCATAGGTCACTCTTTGAGTGCAGGGTTGGTCAACAGGGAGGACGCGAACACTGTGATACCCCCTAGGCCTCCCACCCCCTCTACCTTACAAGTCACTCGTTTTTAATGGTCTCAAAAATGACAGGGATAAGTGCCTATTACTATACTCGCTTAACCCTCTGTATTATCTCATAATACCCCAGAGGGTGATGACTGAGTAGAGGAGGAAGGGATATGCAAGGGGTTAGTTTCCAATGTTTAAATGAAAAACTGAAAATCAATTGACAGTATTTAATCTAAGCCTTTAAACAGATTTACATGCATTAAAAATCAACCAAATATATCATCAACCTACAAAATTGCTTTCAGACAGAGGAAGGATGTAGTACAAAGGCGGCTAGTTCGTACTGATAGTCCAAATAGCAGCAAATAGGCAAGCCCAAAATGTTACAAATGCTAATACAAAGTAAAAAATGGATCGCACACTTGTAGAGGACCTGTTTTTTTGGGGAGGATTGTGATCAAACCGTGATGAATTAGCTCAAACAGTTGAAAACCCATTTCAGAAACAGACCCATTTACCTCTTAGCATGAACAAATTTGCAAATGGATCAACTATTTGGAAAAAAATGTGACTGAACAGAGGTGAATTTTCAAAAATTTGGTTTGGCTATTTTTGCATAGTTGAACAATTTGCAAATCAAAGAACGGGCAACAGTAACTAGTACTGTGGTCGAACCAATAAAAAAAATGAAAGAAAAATATCTATCAAACTAAGTTAGAAAATATCTATAAAACTAAGTAAGTAAAATATCTATAAAACTAAAAAAAAAACCCAGGGATCCTGTGGGATCAACCCAGTATGGTCGCCAATCTGTACCCGGGAAAAGGCTCTAGCTACGCGCTGAAACACCTACCTTCCATCTATAGGAAGGAAGGATAGAGCTTCTATGGGTGAAAGAAAAACTTGCAACAAGTTGTTAATGGAGAACTTGCAGCACACTGTTAAAGAAATGAACAAGTAAAACCATGCAATAAAAATATTAGCAATAAACTAGTTATGAGCAACTAAGCTACAAACTAAACAACAAGAAAAAACCATTATACCTTCTATCTATGGACAAATGTGCCACCATTCCCTTGCTCAGGAAGCTACCTCTCTATGGATTGGGGCTTTGGATAATGGAGCAAGTGCAGGAGAGGGATGAATGACTTGAGAGATGTGGGTCTCAAGGCACTCATACGGGCAGAGTAATGATGGAAAAGGAAGGAGTGTTTTGAGAGTGATCCCCACCCTTGTATTTATAGTTTTTTCTCAAGTTTTAGGGTTTTAATCCCTTTTTATGGGTTTAAGCCCCTTTCAGCCATTCCTTAGCTCCTTTGGGGTTTTTAAGCCCATTTTAGGGGATTTAGCCTTTTTTTGGAGGCTTTAGCCCCTTTGAGAGCTATTTTGGCTCTTTTATGGGGTTTTTAAGCCCTTTTTGTGTTTTTTGAGCCTTTGCAAGGGTGTGGGGGTCAATGGGAGAAATAAAATAGATGTCTTTGCATGGTGTAGGTCATAGAGAGCTAATCGAGTGATTTTTTGGGTTAACAAAGGGGGATTCCATAAATATGAGAGGAAAAAGAGACACACCCATAGGCAGCCTCCAACAACAAAAAAAATAGATCAGCCCACTACCAACAACAACTTCGAGATCTTGCAGGATCTCCCCAAAGATACAAAGGATATCGAAATTGAAGAAGGATGCAACCCATATCAGAAAAAATCAACAACAGACGAAGCACCATCTAACCTACAGAAATGTAAGGTGGGATCTACACAATGCATCTCTGAATCATCGCAGCAGTAGAATGATAACGTCCTGGAATTACTCATGGATTAAGAAATGGTGGAGATAGAGATAGGGGGCTTAGATCTCTTAGGATTGGAAGATGCATGCACTAGGAAAAATTTCAGCTCCATACCCCCAAGTCATATTCAACTCTTAAAGGAAACCATGGAAAAAGAAAAAGCTCAAAACAAGCTCAAAGTTCAGAGCACACCCCAGAAGGACAAACAAAAATCCCAAAGATAAAAATGAAAAAAATGTCGAAAGACAAATATGCAAAGAATCAGCACGTTCGACACAAGGTTGGTTGAATTAGGCCAATATTCCAAACTAATTGAATTCTTTCCTACTCTAAACCCTATTTCTCAATGAAGATTATATCCTGGAATGTAACAGGCCTCAGTGGGCACTCCAAGCACAGGATGATCAAAATCAAAATTCTTCAAGATAAGCTGGCATTCTTATTCTAACAAGAGACCAAGTGTTCCAACCACACCTTTCAAACCCTGTTAGCCAACTTATGGAGAGGCTATCAAAGTATTTATATATATGCTCATGGATCATCTAGGGGAATTGTCGTGACCTGGGATCCCTCCTTAGTAGCCTTGAAAAATTTCTCTTCTACTACAAGCTCCTTGTCTTCTGCCTTCTACATTCTGGGAACCAAGCTTCATGGGTTTTTGTTGAATATTTACAAACCTATAATCCTTGCCCTGAAATTAGATCTGCTTAATTACATGGATTGTTTTACACAACAGCATGCAGACTCCCTCGTCATATTTGGAGGATATTTCAAAACGATCACTGCTCTCAGCAACAAGAAAGCAAGAGGAATAACTCTAACACCTAAGGATCTCGGCTTCAAAGAAATCATAGAAAACTGAAAATTGGTGGATCTCCCTAGCTTAGCCACCCAACCTTCCAAGAATTTGTTCATAGATGGTGGGAGAACATGAACACCTCGGGACGCTCCAAGATGGATATAATGCAACAAAAGATCAAACTTCTAAAGTGAAAGATTAAAAGATGGAACCACAACACCTTTGGGAACATTTTCAAAGATAAGAGTGATCTAGAGAAAGAACTTGAAAAAATTCAGATGATCATCATGGGAAAGGGACAAACCGTGGACAACAAACTCAAGGAAAAATAAATCATGGAAAGGCTTTAAAAAAGATGCGAATAGGAGGAAATGTTCTGGAAGCAAAAGTCCAGGATTGGGTGGCTTAAAGAAGGGGAAAGGAACACATCCTTATTCCATCGCTCTATCATTCAACACCGAAACCAAAATCACATTTCTAAGCTCAAATATGAAGATGGGGTCATGCTGGAAACATAAGAAGAAATGGAGCAGGAACTTATTCACTACTTCCAAGACCTGATTACTGAACCAATTCCCTCAAGAGTGCAAGCCATTCAGAAAATCATTGATCACATTCCGAAGGTCCTCACTCTGGATCATAATGTTGCACTGATGAAAATCATATCTCTAAAGGAAGTGGAGATTGCAGTGAATTAGATGGTGGATGATAAAGCTCTTGGACTAGATGGTTTAACCATTAAATAATTCCATCACTGTTGGGACTTGGTAAATATCAAAGTCTTGGAGCTGGTGGAAGAATCATGCCAAAAACTCTAAATTTTTCCTACTCTCAATCCGACTTTTCTCACCTTATTTCCAAAATAGAATGGGGCTGCAACTCTTGGTAAGTTTCGACCCATCTCTCTTTGTAATGTGGTTTATAAGATCATCACCAAAGTTATTTCCAATAGATTAAAAACCTTCCTACCTTTTCTCATCTCACCTAATCAAATGGGCTATCTTGGAGGATGACAAATCTTGGATGAAATCATACTTTCCCACAAAGTCACCCACTCGTTGAAAATTACCAAAACTCCTGGAATGATTACTAAATTTGACCTCTCCAAATCCTTTGACAAAATCAACTGGGAATTTATGGAAAAAATGCTTCTTTCTTTCAGTTGTTGTCAAGAGTGGACCAAGTGAATCCTTGCCATCGCCTCTCCTGCCTTATTTTCCATCATGATCAATGGAGCACCCTCCTCCATCTTCTTCCCTACCAAAGGTATTCACTAGGGAGATCCTCTATCACCCTTACTTTTTATCCTTATGGATGAAGGCTTGGGAAGAATTCTAAAAGACAAAATTTTGGAAGGATCTCTAAGGGCACTTTCACTTCATGACAACCCCTCCCACCTATACCATCATTTTGTCGATGATAATATTCTCCTTGGAAATCCCTTTGTTCAGGAAGTTGGTTGCATCTCCAAGGTCCTTCACACCTTTTCGAAGGCTTCCCGGACCACAATAAACCTTGAAAAGCCTCAACTCTTCTTCTTTAATACCGACTTAATCACTCAACACAACGTTGCTCGCATTCTTGGCTTTTCCATCTCTTTCCTCCCCTCCAAGTATCTCGGTACCCCCATTTTTTACCCTTCCATTAAACATTCAGCTTGGAAATACCTCATAGATAAACTAGAGAATAAAATATCTTCCTAGACCTTCAGGACCTTGAACCTTTCTAGTTGAATCACTGTCACATGCCCCAATTTGCAAAACAATTTTATGTTATTGAGGAAAGTTATGTTATATTTTATGTTAAATTTTGTAAGTAATGACCAAGTGGGGTCAAGGATAATTTAATGTATTGAAGAATATTTTATTAATTAATAAATAAAAGATGAGACAACAACTTAGGGAAGTTGTTAAATGAGTGTTTATTGGTCACTTGGTGGAGGAGACTGGGTTGAGAGCAGATTGAAATGTGGCAGCATCCTCAAACTATTTCTAGCTATTGCAGGTGGCAACTTCCCTATATTTGTTTTCATGATTCCCCAATAAAGTGGAACAGGAGCAGGTGGCTCATTAAGTAAAAACTGACCCAAAATACCTAGGAATGCTAATAAAACTTCCCATTGAAGACAGCTGAGGTTGCTCATTCTGGATTTGTGATCATTCTAAGTGAATAACGTGCACATGTGAATTCGATGGAGGGGACTAGCTGAAGTAAGTTTGAAGGGATAAGTGCTGAAGACTGAACTTGTGTAGCTATTCTAAGATGAAGTTCTTACTATTGTAAGCAGGACTGAGTTACTATTGAACACTTAGTGGAGTTGTAGAGGATCTCAAGACTACATCTCTCACCCAGTACTCTACCAGGAGGGTCAGGAGGCAAGCTCGGGGGTCCTGAGAACTGTTGTTCAACTCTTCTCCAGGATTTGGTTGGGAGGAACAACCTCCTTAAGCTGTTGTCACCTCATCTATTTGACAGCTTCTACTTGTTTAATTTCATTTATTATTTTATTTACTGCATCAGAAAAGTTTAAGAGTTTTTGTATTATTACTGTTAAGGATGATTAGGAAAATTTATTTATGTTGTGGAAGTTAGTAACTAGTTAGATTAGGATAAACCAATGAAAAGTTTCTGAGTTAATTGATAGATAGAAAAAATTACCTAAATTGTATTTCTCCACGCCTTTTGCAAGGCAGTACTCTAGTGCAACAGGTATATTTATTTCAGATAAGTAGATTTAGTAAAATTTGAATGCATATGTTAATGATTACTTTGTATAGGATCTATGTAATTAATTACAGAACTTAGCTGCATTTGTAAAATCTACTCAAAGTATTTATATTAACTAATTAAAGATAAGAGAATAAGTTTAAGATAATATATACTATTAAGTAAAATATTTTACTCAGTAAAAACTAGTAAAGCTATAAATTATAAAACTAGTAAGTAGACCTAACACGTAATATAGGAACAATAAAATATTTAAATTAGGTTTAACTTAGTAAACAATATTTTAGGCTATCTAATTACCTAGTTAGTCATTCATGAGAATTTATAACAAGGTTTACTGAAAACAAAAGTACTAATGTTGTAAACCATTAGATATAATTAGGGTTTACAAGAGATCTGTACTATCACACTAGGGTAAAATTCAAATTTACAAATACTAAAACCTAACAAAGAATATTCCAGAAAACTTCTTTTACAATATCCAAACTCAATCCTATTTTCCAATAAAAATATAGTATTATTATTTTTATTTGTTATCAAATAATCCACAACCAAAGATTATCATTTCAAAATCTTTTAATTTGAAACAATATTTCTTACTGATCAAATCAACCCTAAACATCGAAAAATTGAATTACAATAAGAATAACTAACACACAACTGGTACATAATTATAAACCAAACAACGATACTATAAATTTTAGCTGTAAGCTGTAAAACACAAGGTTTAGGCCTACGACCTTTTTCATTTAACTGTCAAGGCTTAAAATCCTTCTTCAAAAAATATTTCTCAAGTATTACAGAACTCACAAAATTTAATTTAAAAACATCTATCTGTTCCCTTAAAAATAGAGAGTTGCTTTAAGCACAGCCATAAAATCTTCTCTTAAAAACCCTTATAAATCTGTATTTAAAAACTCTTTGGCCTGACATTAAAAGTCATGGCTTGAAAGCTAGTTTACAAAATTTATTTTTTTTATCAGTTCATTATGGCTGAAAAAGCCCGAAAACAGTTCCTCAAGTCTCAGATGAGAGAGCCCGAGTTCCTCGTTACAAATAACCACTAGGGTTTTAAAAACATAAATTAAAAAGAACAATCAGAGCCACTAAAGAAGACGGTCGAACCAACAATCCACAAAACATTGCAGTGCTTTACAAATCCACCATACATCTTGTGCAAGAGAAAAACCGAGGTGAAACAGAGGCTTACCGATTTTGTAGCCCTCTGGGAAGTTTTCTTGATGAAGATTATGGTACTTTGAGCCACCATGAGGAGCCTACGCAAACAAAAACTAGAAAAAGAGAGAGGTTAAGAATTGGTTCTATCAAAATTTAGATTTAATTATAGACTCTTTTAGACAAGTTAAAACAAATCATATTTTTTTTACCTTAGTCTCTTTCAGAAGCGCTGTGAACTGGTTAGAACCTCGCCAAAGAGTTTTCTTTTTACTGTTGCAGTGGTTAAGGGAAAACCCCAAGTCACGATTTGGTAGGGTTAAAAACCATGAGGAGGAAACAAGCAAATAAAACTAGATGCAACTCTTTCCTTCATAATTTATTTCCCACATTGCACGGTAAGAAAACCCCCACAATCATTCAAGATAACAGCAGTGACCAATCCCAATGTTCAACACCTGTTTGACAGTCAACAATACCTCTGGACAACAGCAAGTTATCTACTCTACACAAGCTCACGAGGGTATGAAGGTCTATGTGCATATCTCTTTGGAGGTTCGACAACAACCATGGAGTCCACAAGCTCCTAGCTCGACCACCTCTCAACCAAATAAACCCATTACAACGCAATGTTAGGGTTTGGACAAGTTTTAAGTTTTAACAAAGTCAACAAACCCAACTCCTCAATCATCAACCACGTGTCCCATAAATAGTTTTGCAATCATGGGTTTTGAACTATAGTTGAAATCTCGATTGTAATCTGCACAAATCATTGGAGGTGTAAAGTCAAAACCTTATCTTTAGTGCATAGTAATAATAGTTTTATTTTCCTTGTTTTCGATTTCCTAGTTTTAACCATAGGATAATAAAAAAAGTTTTAAACTTGCTCTTACTACTAGACAAGTTGGAATAATAATATTCTAACTATGCTCATCATAGTATTAAACAAATGTCTACACTTATATAGTAGTAAGGCATCTTTGATAGTGGTAATTCAATCCTCCCTAGAAGTACCTAACAATAAATTCTTCGATTTTGGAAAGTGATTATTTTATAATAGAGTTTTATGTATAGTTTAACTATAGCATAAGTAGTTGTAAGTTTTCCTCTAAACACCTACTATGATAATAATACTTTTAGAAAGCACAATATATAACCATTGTAAATTGAAAGTTCATATAAAACTAGGTTTATATACTAGGGTTTTAGGTAAAATACATGTTTAGAAGGCTTATTAATGGAGAGTTTTTAAAGGTTTACAAAAACTCAAATAAATATGAACAATACCATAAATTAACTGCTGCACAAAAATGTGTAGATAGGGTTACAAGCACATGCAACATATCTTCCCTTTTATAAAAGTGCTAGGTCCTTATGTTCTTATGAACAGAAGTAGAACTGTTTTTAAACGTATTCAAATTGAAAGATATAAGCATATAGTTGAAAAATACAAGAATGAAGAATTATTTAGATCCCATTTTGGTGGTTAAATTAACTGCACATAACCCATCCTTTCAGAGTTTTGTTTTACCATCTTTATGCAGTTTGATAACATTAGCAATACCAACATTACCTCTTACAAATTCAAGCTGCAAGCAAACATTTTATTTACTAGCATTTTATCCTATGCTAGTGGAGTATCATTCTTGATCTGAAATTTTACTGGAACAAACTGCTTACCTGTTTAGAACCTGTTAAAGAACCATCATTCCACTGCGATAGCTGTAAGCTAAGTAAGCCCCGATCTCATCTAAGATTCTTTCCTACTTGACGAAAGAGGATAATAACACACTTAGCATCGGATTAAGATACAGTATTCTTTTCTCATCTTCTGAAAAAAATAAACTATTTTGTTTAACAGTCCTAACATAGTACTTTAAGATAAACTAATAATTTATACAGATCCAAAGAAAAGAAATGCTCTTTGTTATTTATAACTGTTTGAGTATCCGCTAACACTTAATGGTTCATTGGCAACGACAAACTTGACATTTTATGTTACATGAAAAATTTTAAATTTTTATGAATCTTTAGGTTATTACATGTGGTCTCAGAGCACAAGGTTTAGACACTAGGCCTGAACGTGGCTCAACATGCATAAATAGAACAAAAGATTTAAAAACATGCATACTGATTTTCACTATTTTTCTCTTAAATTATACTTCCAGAGAATTTTTCTGAGTTAACTGGAGGTATGGAAAGATTGGAAGAATATGCAGATGAGGAGTCCCCCTATACTGAACGAGATAATTTTCAAAGAGAACCTATATAAGAATAAATAACTAATAATTCTTCTGAACTACTACAAATAGTTAAGGAATTAAGAACAAAAAAGGAAAATGAGAGAATTCTGAGAGCTCAGGAGGAGCTAAATCAAATTTTGATGGAAACATTTCAGAATGAGGAAAAAGATAAACGAACAGAGTCTGAAGATATGCCTTACCAACATAAAGATAAAAATACTAAACAGTTTAAAATCGAAATTAGCTCATCTTCTGAGGTGTATGGTGATTCACATAAAAAGAATTATCATAACACTAGTGATAGTAGTGAAGATAATCATTATACTCGAAAGAGAAAGTTTAAACCTTATGAAGAAATCTCTGGAGAATTCAAGAAAATCAAGCCACCAACCTTTAATGGTGAAACTAAGAAGGGAGAAGAGGCAGAGTCATGGTTGTCTGGGGTGAAGAAATATTTTCAAATTTATAACTACTCTAATCAATTGAAATCCAAAATGGCTATTTATAACCTCACTGGGAAAACAGATATTTGGTGGCAGGACCTAAAAAGAGTAAAAGGAATTAGGGAGAAAAACATTAATTGGAGTACATTTAAGAAATATTTCAAGAAGAAATTGTTGTCTGAACAGTAATATGAGGAGAGGGCTAAGGAATTTTACGAACTAAAACTGGGAAAAATGAATATGAAAGAACTAAATAGTAAATTTCTAAGTCTGCTCATGTATGTGTCGTATATTATGGACGAGAAGCCTAAGGTACAACGGTTTCTTAGCTATTTACCTTATCATATAAAAGACAGAATTGAGTATGGCAATCCAAAAACTTTAGAAGAAGCAATGAGAAAGGCGAATTTCTGTTAAGAACAGAATCACAAAATGGAAAGTATGAAAAACTGGAAGTCCAAAAGAACTAATAATTTTGAACAGAAGAAGAAAGGTTTTGTAGCTAACCGAAATTTTAAGAATAATAACACACAAAATTTCCCTAGTAAAAATTTCCAAGGGAACAAAAGTAATTCACAGACAAATCCAAATGGTCAAAGAAATAAAGGATTTGTTAATAATCACAGTAACTATACCAAGAATTTTGAACGAAATGAACCAATAAAGTGATGGGAATGTAATGGTCCTCATTATGCATCATTTTGTCCCAATCGGAAGAATACTATTAGCAACATACACACGATACAAGGAAGAGATGACTGTCAGTGATCTAGCAAGGACAATGCCCAGGATCAATGCAGCACTGGAGAACAGGCAAGCGGATTATCAAATTCCATGGTGGAAATGGAAGGTAAGCTAAATCAAATACCTATATCTATTTTAATCGATCTAGGGGCTGGTTTAATCTATATTTCTCCTGATTTAGTAGAATAGTGTAAGTTATCAGTAGAAAAGTTTGCAAAGTCTTGGTTATTCCTGCTAGTTACTGGTGTAAAAAAAAGGTGATTAGATTTGTTAAGAATTGTTCAGTAAAAATGGATAAGTTTGAAACTTTTGTTAAGCTTAATGTTTTACCTTTAGGTTCATACGATATGTTAGTAGGTATGTATTGGTTAGAACAACATAGGGTAATCCTGAACTATTTTGATAAAACATTCACTTGCGTAAGTAACGATGGAGAACTAATAAATGTAAAAGGAATCCCTAGGAAAACAACTATAAGACATATTTCTGCTTTGCAACTTAAGAGAGCTGTTCAAAAGGGCTGTAAATCCTTTGCTGTAACAATAATTAACAAAGAAAATACTAGTAACAAGGATAAATTAAAACTGGAAGATATTCCGATCCTAAGGGAGTATTCGGATGTATTTTCAGAAGAAGTTTCGGGACTGCCTCTAAAGAGGGAGCTAGACTTTACTATTGAGCTGGTACCTAGTGTAGTGCCCAGATCAAAATCCCCTTATAGGATGAATATACTGGAATTAAATGAACTAAAATAGTAGTTAAAAGAACTCATTGATAAGAATTACATTAGACCCAATGTGTCTCCCTAGGGAGCACCTGTTATTTTTGTTAAGAAGAAGGACGAAACTCTATGACTATGTATAGATTACCGTCAACTAAATAAAATGACTATCAAGAACAGATATCCATTACGCTGCATAGATGATATGTTTGATCAACTACGTGGAGAAAAAATATTCTCAAATATTGATTTATGATCTGGTTACATCTTTAAAACAACTTTTAGGACCCGGTATGGTCATTACGAGTTTGTCGTTATGCCATTTGGGCTTACTAATGCCCCAGTTGTGTTTATGTGTCTGATGAATAATGTAATACATAAATATCTTGATACATTTGTGGTCATATTCATTGACGACATCTTAATTTACTCAAAGTTTGAAGAAGAACGGAAAGAACACTTAAAAATTGTCTTACAAGAGTTACGAGAACATCAAGTCTACGCAAAATTTAGTAAATGTGACTTCTTTAAGGATAAAATTCAGTATATGGGTCATGTGGTGACTAAAGAAGGAATTTCCGCCGACCCCGAAAAGATAAAGGAAATCGAGGAATGGCCAGTCCCAAAACACGTAACTGACGTCTGATCATTCATGGGGATTACTAGCTATTATCGAAGATTTATCGAAGGGTTTTCAAGAATTGCAAATCCCATAACTTATTTACAGAAGAAAGGGAAGACATTTGAGTGGAGTCAAAAGTGTGAAGACAGTTTTTAAAAGTTAAAAACATTATTAACTACTGCACCAATCTTAAGAATTGATGACCCTAATAAAGATTTTATAGTATGTACTGACGCATGCAATGACGGTTTAGGTGGAGTTTTAACCCAGGAAGGACACGTCATTGCTTATGAGTCTAGGAAGCTGAAGATTCATGAGAAAAATTATGCGACCTATGACTTAGATTTAGTCGCTATCGTACATGCCTTAAAAATGTGGCATCATCATTTAATCGAAAGGAAGTTTATATTAATGACAGATAATAAAGGGTTAAAATATATGTTGGATCAATCTAACTTAAATGCTAGGCAACCTAGATGGCTAGATTTCCTTAGCGAATACGATTTTGAAATCCAACATATTAAAGGAAAAGAAAATAAGGTTGCTGATGCATTAAGAAGAAATGCAAAACTGAATTTTATAGCAGCAATAAACACCTATAAATTTTTTTTATAAGAACAACTAGAAGATGGAATAGGACAAGATGAAAATTATCGGAAATTACAAGCAAGGGTAAGAGAAAATTTAATAGAAAGTCTAAGTACAGGGTATAGCTTGAATGAAAAAGGATTATTATTGTATAAAGATAGGCTATACGTACCTAATGTACCTAAGATTAAGTTGCTGATTTTAAATGAAATTCATAAAACTCCTTATTCAAGGCATCCAGGATATCGAGATACTATAAACATGCTAAGAAAGGATTATTTCTAGCCAAATATGAAAAATGAATTGGCAGAATGCATTGCTAAGTGCTTTGAATGTCAACAAGTAAATACTGAACATTAGCATCCAATTGGGCTACTTCAGCCATTGCCTATTCCTAGCTGGAAGTGGGAGATAATTAGCCTTGATTTTATCATGGGACTACCTAGAAATCAAAACTTAAATGACTCAATAATGGTAGTTGTTGATAAATTGAGAAAAGCAACTCATTTTATACCTGTAAAAACTACTTATAAAGCTGCAAATATTGCTGATATTTTCTTAAAACAATTTTTTCGGTTACATAGAATACCGAAGGTAATAATTTCAGACAGAGACCCTAAGTTTACGAGCAACTTTTGGAGGTATTTGTTTAAAGGATTAAATACTACATTAAACTTCAGCACCTCTTTTCATCCTTAAACAGACGGACAAACTGAAAGAGTAAATCAGGTATTGGAGGATCTTCTAAGAATGTATGTAAAAGAACAACCAGGTAAATGGGAAGATTACTTACACCTGGTAGAATTTGCTTACAATAATCACTATCAAGCCTCAGCAAGGTATAGTCCTTTTGAAATTTTATATGGAAGGAAATGTAATAGCCCCATCTCATGGAGTAATCTAGTGGACAGGCTAGTATTAGGGCATGAATTATTAAAAGAGATGGAGTTAATTTTAAAACATTTACAAAGCAACTTGAAAGTTGCGCAAGATTGACAGAAAAGTCAAGCATATCTTAAACGAACTCCAAAGGAGTTCCAGGTAGGTGAACATGTCTTTATTAAGGTGAAACCTGAAAAGAGTTCTCTGAGGTTAGGTAGTTGTGCTAAGTTAGCACCTCGATATTGCATACCTTTTGAAATACTATCCAAGGTAGGATAGGTAGCATACTAGTTAGATTTACTGCCAAATTTAAAGGTTCACAATGTTTTTCATATTTCTGTATTCAAAAAATATGTATATGATGCTACTCATGTTATTAACTGGAATGATGTGTAGGTGGAACACGAAGGATATTTTCTGGTGGAACCGGATTGTATCCTCGAAAGGAGGGATATCTCGCTTCATAATCGCACCATTGGTCAAGTGAAGGTGCAACGGAAGCACCTTAGTCCGGAAGAAGCCACCTGGGAATTGGAAAGTCATATGCGGGATGCATATCCAGTTCTATTTTAGGGAAATTCTGAGGACGAGGAATAAATAACATCGAGGACGATGTTATAAATTAAGGGGGTGTGTATGTCACATGCCCCAATTTGCAAAACAATTTTATGTTTTTGAGGAACATTATGTTATATTTTATGTTAAAGTTTGTAATTAATGACCAAGTGGGGTCAAGGATAATTTAATGTATTGCATAATATTTTATTAATAAATAAATAAAAGATGAGAGCTTAGGGAAGTTGTTAAATGAGTGTTTACTGGTCACTTGGTGGAGGAGACTCGGTTGAGAGTATATTGACATGTGGCAGCATCCTCAAACTATTTTTAGCTGTTGTAGGTGGAAACTTCCCTATATTTGTGGTCATGATTCCCCAAGAAAGTGGAACAGGAGAAGGTGGCTCATTAAGTAAAAACTGACCCAAAATACCTAGGCATGCTAATAAAACTTCCCATTGAAGACAACTGAGGTTGCTCATTCTGGATTTGTGATCATTCTGAGTGAATGAAGTGCACATGTGAATTTGATGGAGGGGACTAGCTGAAGTAAGTTTGAGGGGATAAGTGCTAAAGACTGAACTTGTGCAGCTATTCTAAGCTGAAGTTCTTACTGCTGTAAGCAGGACTGAGTTACTGATGAACACTTAGTGGAGTTGCAAAGGATCTCAAGACTACATCTCTCACCCAGTTCTCTACCAGGAGGAGCAGGAGGCAAGCTCGAGGGTCCTGAGAACTGTTGTTCATCTCTTCTCCAGGAGTTGGTTGGGAGGAACAACCTCCTTAAGCTGTTGTCACCTCATCTATTTGACAGGTTCTACTTGTTTAAGTTCAACTATTATTTTATTTACTGCATCATAAAAGTTTAAGAGTTTTTGTATTATTACTGTTAAGGATGATTAGGAAAATTTATTTATGATGTGGAAGTTAGTAACTAGTTAGATTAGGATAAACAAGTGAAAAGTTTCCGAGTTAATTGATAGATAGAAAAAATTACCTAAACTGTATTTTTCCATGCCTTTTGCAAGGCAGTACTCTAGTACAGCAGGTATATTTATTTCAGATAAGTAGATTTAGTAAAATTTGAATGCATATGTTAATGATTACTTTGTATAGGATCTATGTAATTAATTACAGAACTTAGCTGCATTTGTAAAATCTACTCAAAGTATTTATATTAACTAATTAAAGATAAGAGAATAAGTTTAAGATAATATATACTATTAAGTAAAATATTTTACTCAGTAAAAACTAGTAAAGCTATAAATTATAAAGCTAGTAAGTAGACCTAACACGTAATATAGGAACAATAAAATATTTAAATTAGGTTTAACTTAGTAAACAATATTTTAGGCTATCTAATTACCTAGTTAGTCATTCATGAGAATTTATAACCATGTTTACTGAAAATAAAAGTACTAATGCTGTAAACCATTAGAAATAATTAGGGTTTACAAGAGATCTGTACTATCACACTAGGGTAAAATTCAAATTTACAAATGCTAAAACCTAGCAAAGAATATTACAAAAAACTTCTTTTACAATATCCAAACTCAGTCCTATTTTCCAAAAAAAATATAGCATTATTATTTTTATTTGCTATCAAATAATCCACAACCAAATATTATCATTCCAAAATATTTTAATTTGAAACAATATTTCTTACTGATCAAATGAACCCTAAACATTGAAAAACAGAATTACAATAAGAATAACTAATACACAACTGGTACCTAATTATAAACCAAACAACGATACTATAAATTTCAGCTGTAAGGTATAAAACACAAGGTTTAGGCCTGTGACCTTTTTCATTTAACTGTCAAGGCTTAAAATCCTGTTTCAAAAACTATTTCTCAAGTGTTACAAAATTCACAAAATTTAATTTAAAAACATCTATCTGTTCACAGTTGCGAGAGACCTTCCCAAATCGAGAGTTGCTTTAAGCACGGCCATAAAATCTTCTCTTAAAAACCCTTATAAATCCGTATTTAACAACTCTTTGGCCTGATAGTAAAAGTCATGGCTTGAAAGAAAGTTTACAAATTTTTATTTATTTTTATAAGTTCATTATGGCTGAAAAAGCCCGAAAACACTTCCTCAAGTCTCGGCTGAGAGAGCCCGAGTTCCTCGTTACAAATAACCACTACGGTTTTAAAAACAGAAATTAAAAATAACAATAAGAGCCACTAAAGAACACGGCCAAACCAACAATCCACAAAACCCTGCAGTGCTTTAAAAATCCACCATACATCTTGTACAGGAGAAAGCCCCAGGTGAAACCGAGGCTTACCAGTTTCGTAGCCCCCTAGGAAGTTCTGTTGATGAATATTATGGTACTTCGAGCCACCAAGAGGAGCCTGCGCAAAAAAAAAACTGAAAAAGAGAGAGGTTAAGACTTGGTTCTATCAAAATTTAGATTTAATTGTAAAATCTTTTAGACAAGTTAAAACAAATCGTATTTCTTTTACCTTAGTCTCTTTCGGAAGCGCTGCGAATTGGTTAGAACCTTGGCGGAGAGTTTTCTTTTCACTGTTGCAGTGGTTAAGGGAAAACCCCAAGCCACAATTTGGTAGGGTTAAAAACCATGAGGAGGAAACAAGAAAATAAAACTAGATGCAACTCTTTCCTTCAGAATTTCTTTCCCACATTGCACGATAAGAAAACCCCCATAGTCATTTTAGACGATGGTGAAACAAGTCCCAACATTCAACACCTCTTTGACTGTCAAAAATACCTCTGGACAACAACAAGTTATCTACTCTACACAAGCTCACAGGGGTATGAAGTTCTGTGTGCATATCTCTTTGGAGGTTCGACAATGACCATGGAAGCCACGAGCTCCCAGCTCGACCACCCCTCAACCAAAGAAACCCAATACAACGTAATATTAGGGTTTGGACAAGTTTTAAGTTTTGACAAAGTCAACAAACCTAACTCCTCAATCATCAACCATGTGTCCCGTAGATATTTTCGCAATCATGGGTTTTGAACTATAGTCAAAATCCCGATTCTAATTTGCACAAATCATTGGAGGTGTAAAGTCAAAACCTTATCTTTAGTGCATAGTAATAATAGTTTTATTTTCCTTGTTTTCGATTTCCTAGTTTTAACCATAGGATAATAAAAACAGTTTTAAACTTGCTCTTACTACTAGACAAGTTGGAATAATAATATTCTAACTATGGTCATCATAGTATTAAACAAATGTCTACACTTATATAGTAGTAAGACATCTTTGATAGGGGTAATTTAATCCTCCCTAGAAGTACCTAACAATAAATTCTTGGATCTTGGAAAATGATTCTTTTATAATAGAGTTTTATGTATAGTTTAACTATAGCATAAGTAGTTATAAGTTTTCCTCTAAACACCTACTATGATAATAATAGTTTTAGAAAGCACAATATATAACCATTGTAAATTGAAAGTTCGTATAAAACTAGGTTTATATACTAGGGTTTTAGGTAAAATACATGTTCAGAAGGCTTACTAATGGAGAGTTTTTAAAGATTACAAAAACTCAAATAAATATGAACAATACCATAAATTAACCGCTGCACAACAATGTGTAGATAGGGTTACAAGCACGTGCAACATATCTTCCCTTTTATAAAAGCGCTAGGTCCTTATGTTCTTATGAACATAAGTAGAAATGTTTTTAAACATATTCAAATTGAAACATATAAGCATATAGTTGAAAAATACAAGGGTTTTAGGTAAAATACATGTTCAGAAGGCTTACTAATGGACAGTTTTTAAAGATTTACAAAAAATCAAATAAATATGAACAATACCATAAATTAACCGCTGCACAACAATGTGTAGATAGGGTTACAAGCACGTGCAACATATCTTCCCTTTTATAAAAGCGCTAGGTCCTTATGTTCTTATGAACATAAGTAGAAATGTTTTTAAACGTATTCAAATTGAAACATATAAGCGTATAGTTGAAAAATACAAGAAGGAAGAATTATTTAGATCCCATTTTGGTGGTAAACTTAACTACACAGAACCCATGCTTTCACAGTTTTTTTTACCATCTTTATGCAGTTTGATAACATTAGCAATACCAACATTACCTCTTACAGGGTCAAGCTGCAAGCAAACATTTTATTTACTAGCATTTTATCCTATGCTAATGGAGTATCATTCTTGATCTGAAATTTTACTGGAACAAACTGCTTACCTGTTTAGAACTTGTAAAAGAACCATCATTTCATTGCGTTAGCTGTAAGCTAAGTAAGCCCCGATCTCATCTAAGATTCTTTCCTACTTTACAAAAGAGGATAATAACACACTTAGCATCGGATTAAGATACAGTATTCTTTTCTCACCTTCTGAAAAACACAAACTGTTGTGTTTAACATTTCTAACATAGTACTTTAAGATAAACTAATAATTTATAAAGATACAAAGAAAAGAAATGCTCTTTGTTATTTATAACTGTTTGAGTATCCGCTAACAGTTAATGGTTCATAGGCAATGACAAACTTGACATTTTATGTTACATGAAAATTTTTAAATTTTTATGAATTTTTGGGTTATTACACTCACCCTTCTCAAATATGTTCTTCATTCTATGCCCCTATACTTCTTTTCAGTACTCGCTACCCCTAAATGGGTCCTTAAATATATCTACAATCTCCAACGAAATTTCCTCTTGGGAGGGGAAGCTAATTATCACAAATGGGCCTTGGTCAATTGGAAAATTGTTACTCTACCCAAGCAGGAAGCAAGTTTTGGTATTCAGGATCCTGAATTAAATAATGAGAACCTCTCTACCAAAATATGCTGGAATTGGATAGTGAAAAACACCACCCCTTGGGCGTTATTTTGGAACAAAAAATACGCATAGGATTGGACCATGCCTACTCTTATTTGCTATGACATAGATCCACTTGGATCGCTGATATGGAGACCATCGAATTGTTAGTGCGCTTTAATTCAGCAACACATCTTCTAGGAAATCATAAATGGAGCCCACACTAATTTATGGCATGATTCCTGGAAATAGTTACCCAAATTATCGGATATATTTAACCTACACAATCATCAAAACATCATGCAGAGGACCGGCAGAACAATAGTAAGGTACTTTTGGAAGGATACTACTCATGACCACTTTCGTATCTGGAAAGACCCCACCATGTGGTGGCTAATGGAAGATGGGGTAACTGTGGAATCCATCTGGTCGGAATGCCAAAAGAGGTGTATTTGTTAGCCAGTTTTGCTGCACAGTCTGAATGTTTCCATATGCCAAACTTTGAATGTTTCACTCACAAGCAAAGCCACAGCAGGATGAATCCAAGGAAGTCACAGCAGTAATGAAGCAAATGTTAATGTTACAGCCATAGATGAGAATAATGTCATAGCTCTAAATATTGCACAGAATACCCGCATATTGAAAAGGATGATTACACAGTTCACTACAATAGAGGATTTTGTTATACATTCAAATAAATGAAACAGAAGGATGAAAACGATCAAATGTTACAAATGTTACATATGTTATCAGCATAGAGTTATCATGTTATACATCAACAACATACAAATTCAAAGGTTACACATCGAAACACATGGATACAACATTATATTGAAACTCAACGCTATTCTATACCATGGAACTTAACATACGAAGTCTCATTGAAACACAGTGTTACATCTATACATCGATTCACATATATAAAATAGAGTTTTAAATAAATAATTTGATCACACTATACAGAATGGGCAGGATCTGAAGCAAAGCGGTCGGAAGGATAGTGATTTTTCATCCGCAACGGTGGAAGGGTAGTGGCTTCTTCATCCGCAACGGCGGAAGCCCACAACACAAGGATCGGCGACAATGGGCAAACAAACATATCAACGAGCGGAGGAGAAATGACTAAACGGCAGAAGGATAGTGACTTTCTCATCCGCAACGGCGGAAGATGGAAAGACTACGGGCTCCGCGGAAAACAAAAACATCGGAAGTCGGAAGGACATCCCCTTCCGCAACATCAGAGCGAAAAGCGGAATGGGAGCCGCAAAGTCAGAGCTTTGAAACATTGGAAGTCGGAAGGACATCCCCTTCTGCAACGTCAGAGCGAAAAGCGAAACAGGAGCCTCAACGTCGGAGCTTAAAAACATTGGAAGTCGGAGCGGAACGGGAGCTACAATGGCGGAAGTATAAAGGCTTTCAGGAGCCGCAACGGCAGAAGCCAAAATAACAAAACTTCCGACTCGAAACCCAAAAGACAGCCGATTGAGACAAAGCTCATCAGAGCTAGTTTCCCGTCCCTCTTCCGAAACGACGGAAGTTTAATTCACATATGTGTCTGCTGCAACACAGCACTGTTATATACAGAGGAAGTCTCCATATTCGGAGCCAAACCCAGGGTCCTTTTATCTGGAAACAGTGGAACTTGAAGAGTCTAGCACAGTATTGATTCGATGATGACTATTCATGGAATGCAGAGAGTCAGATAAAGTGGGCATTCGAAGGACTTAAAGTTTTTGTCAGTTAGAGACTTTTGAGAATCTATGATATTCGTGGAATGTGAATCGTTTTGTATAGATCAACATTTGAGGCCTATTAACTGTTACTCATTTGCAATTAGATGGAAAATGAAGAGTCCGTAACCGTTTTGAACGGAGAGAATGGGAATCGACTGGAATATATATATATATATATATATATATATATTGTAGCAAGCAGATGAAAAGATGTGTGCTGTTTAGTAAGGTAATTTCGAATATAAGAGATTGAGCACATTGCAGAAAAGGATTGAAGAGATGGATACGATGATAGTTGCAAAGTATGAAGAGTCTAGATGAGAAAGAATATAAGAATGATACAGTGACAGTCTCGGTGAGTTCTGTATGTGCTTAGTCTTGATGATAAATAGAGAAAAATGTACAGAGATAGAATTATAACATCTGTTGTGAATATCTGCAATACTATCTAACTCAGAATCATAATGTAAATGCTGATTTATAAATCCTAGTCATAGATAGTGAGGGGTTGTAAGGGTTTGATTCATTCTATAATTCACAGAGTTCTCTGGGGTTTTGTAGCATCCCTCTGGTTGTTGCCAGAAAATAGAAACAAGTTGGTGCTTGTATAATTGGAAGTTGGAGCTTCCAGAGGTAGCCGCCTCATCTGGGTTGAAGCTCAGGCAAAATAAAAGAATGTAAAGAGGAGTTGGAGCTTACCTTTCATTCTTAAGAAGAAGAGTATTTACTGTTTCCTCATGAAAACATTGTGTCTTGTGTTCGTTGATGTGATTGAATGTTGACTGTTATTTAATTTGCTGCTATATGTTGAATGGTTTAAACATATGTCCATAATAAATCTGAAACATCCTTTAAAAAGATGCACTTTGGTATATAACTGATTCACCCCCCCCTCTCAGTTACTTTAATCTGTCCAACAATTGGTATCAGAGCCAGGTTGCTTCAAATCAGTTTAACCACTGGAATCTAGATCCTATTCAATGGACAAGAAATTAGAATTTACCAAACATGGACTGCCTCTATTTGATGGACATAATTATTCCTTTTGGAGTATAAGAATGAAACTGTTTCTACAGTCTCAAGGAGTTGATGTATGGCAAGCTTGTTTAAATACATATAATGTTCCTGCAACTATTCCAATAGATCCTATAAGTAGAAGACTCTATGAGAGTAATTCAAAGGCTATGTATGGTATTCTAGGAGGCCTAGCAGCTTCAGAATTTGTTAAAGTAATGAACTGTTCCTCAGCAAAAGAAATTTGGGATAAACTGAAAACAGTCTATGAAGGGGATGATAAAGTTAAAAATGCCAAATTACAAACATATAGATCTCAATTTGAAAGTTTGAAAATGGAAGAATCTAAAGATATAGACACTTATTTCCTTCGAATAGATGAATTTTCCAATACCATGAGAGGGCTAGGACAAAAGATTAAAGATGAAGATCTTGTATAAAAGGTTCTTAGATCTCTTCCTGCTAGATTTAATCCTAAGGTTTCTGCATTAGAAGAAAGAGCAGATTTAGATACCTTAGATATGGATACACTTAGTGGAATAATGCTTGCATATGAAATGAGAATTTCTTGTGAGACTTCTTCCACGAAAGAAGCAGCATTCAAAGCAGCAAAGAAGGAGAAGAAGAAGAATGAAGAAGAAGTGAACCATTCTGAAAAATCAGAAGAAGATGAAGAAGAAGCAAATTTTGTCAAGAGCTTAAGAAAGGGTAGAGGTAGGTACAAAGGTAAGCTTCCTTTGAAATGTTTTGGATGTGGTAGAATAGGCCACTTTGCTTCCAAATGTCCATATAGTAAGAACTCTGACAATGAGGAAGAAAGCAGTAAAAAGCCAAAGCAATACAAAAATAAATATAAGAAGTCTTTCAATAGACGTACTTTCAAGAAGAAGAGTTTATTTACTAAAGAAGAAAGTGATATATCTGATTCCGATGAAAGTGATGATCAGTCAGATGAGAATCTCTTTATGGCTTTGGAAAATCAGAAAGACCAGTCTGAAGAGGAAGAAGACAGTGAAGTGTATTTGGAAGCAAAATTGGTAAGTGCTCTATGTGATTTAAGAAGAGAAAGAAAAGAATGTAGACATCTTAAGAGAAATGTTAAAGAACTCGAGGATGAGTTGAAAAAATCAAATGATTCATTTGAAAACACTGAAGCAATGATGATTGATTTAAAACTAAAACTGGAAGAAGCTAGAATCACTGAAGAATCTCTAAACAAATTGATTATGGTAAAGGATAAAGAGATTGAAAACCTGAAATCAGAAGTTGTCTTATTAAGGAAGAAGGACTGGAAAGCAACATGAATCGCAGTTCATCAATTCTAAATCAGATAATAGAAAGTCAGAGATCTGTAAATGATAAATCTGGACTTGGTTATAAGGCAGTAGTGATCAATGATAATTCTAGTTCAAGTTTGAAAGAAACAGGTGCAGAAAAGAAGAATGAGAAAGGAGCTGATGAGAATTCAGTGGTTGAGAAGCAGGAAGAAAAATCAAGACCAATTGTTTAGAAAAGAACACATGACGAGTATCAAAATAAGTTTAATGGCTATTGTTTCTTTTGTTACAATTATGGACACAAGGCTGCGTTTTGTACTAAATTTTCAAGAAAAATATATGAACATAATGGTTATGAGAAGTCTAGACATGGATATGGAAAAAGATTGGATGTGACAAGTCAAAACAGAAATAGCAATACTCATAACAGATTTGATATTTTAAACCATGAAATAGAATGTTATAAGTGTCAAAATTTTGGTCATATTTCAAGAGATTGCCCTAACAACTTTCAGAAAGTTAGTAAGTTCATCTGTACTCATCAACAAACTCAAATCTGGAAAAGGAAGACTGAAAATCTGAAGGCTGAAAATTGTAATGTAGCACTGCAAGCTGAACATAAAATCAAATGGATAATAGATAGTGGATGCTCCAAACATATGACAGGAAGTAAAAATTTGTTTATCAAACTAGACAAAGGAAAAGAGGGATCTGTCACATTTGGAAATGATCAAATAGCTAGAATAATTGGAAGAGGGACTGTATGTTTAAATAGTAAGAAAACCTTGGCTGAAAATGTCCTGTTGATAGAAGACATGGAACACAACTTGCTGAGTGTTAGTCAAACATGTGATAAGGGACGCTACATGATATTTGATTCAAATGGATGTCAAATCAGATATGTGAAAACAGATAAACTAATAGGTACAGCCACAAGAAGTGCAAGCAATGTCTATATTCTAGATGAGAAAAAGAATGAATGTTGTCTTAGTAATGAGAATAAAAGCTGGTTGTGGCACAAGAGACTAGGTCACATCAATTTTGATAATCTAATCAATACGAGTAAGAATGAAGCTGTAAGAGATTTACCATCTTTAAAGAATCTCTCAGGTTCAGTGTGCAAGCAATGCCAACATGGGAATCAAACAAGAGTCAGATTTAAAACAAAAGAATACTCCACAACTAAACCGCTTGAGATAGTGCATACTGACATTTGTGGGCCCATGAGAACAAAAGGGATGAAAGGAGAAAAGTATTCTTATTATTTGTGGATGATTACACCAGAATGACTTGGCTTTACTTATTGAAAAAGAAATCTGAAGCTTTTGATTGCTTTCAAACATTTAAAGAATTTGTTGAAAATGAATGTGACAAGAAAATAAAGTGCCCGAGATCTGATAATGGAGGAGAGTACGTGTCAAATGAATTTAACAAATTTTGTGATGTGAATGGGATAAAGAGACACTTCTCTGTGACTGAAACACCCCAGCAGAATGGGGTAGTAGAAAGGAAAAACAGAATAGTAGTAGAGATGGCTAGAACCATGCTCCATGAAGCAAAGTTGAGTAAGGTGCTTTGGCCTCAAGCTATTCACACAGCAGTTCACATACTGAATCGATGTCTGCTAAGAAATAACCAGTCTATCACGCCATATCAAATGTGGAAAGGAAGACCAACCAGCGTTAAACATTTCAGGATTTTTGGCTGTAAGTGTTATATCAAACGAGTAGATCCACATTTGGGAAAATTAGACTCTAGAACCGATGATGGAGTATTAGTTGGCTACTCCTGTTCTAGAAAAGCATATAAATGTTATAATTTCAGACTAAGAAATATCGTTGAAGCAATAGATGTAACATTTGATGAATATAGATTCTTAAAATCAAAGACTAAGCAAAAGGAGTTTGAGACTCATGATATATTTGACAAGCACAGGTCAGATGATGAAGAGGATGAAATAGAAGAGGTTAAGGTTGATGACAGTGACATATCTACAAGTAATGATGAACAATGCTTCAGTTCTTCAAAAAATACAATTTCAACAAAATCTCCAAGTAGTCGAATACAGAAAAATCACCCTGAAGAATTGATTATTGGGGATATAAACTCAGGTGTCGAGACAAGAAGTAAAAGATAACAACCCATCCTTGAAAAGCAGGTATCACTTCTCTCTCTGACTGAACCGAAAAATGTGAATGAAGCTATCAAAGATGAACATTGGGTAAATGCTATGAAGGAAGAGCTTAGCCAAATCGAAAAAAATCACACCTGGGAACTAGTTCCTAGACCTACAAACAAAAATGTAATAGGAGCTAAGTGGGTTTTCAGGAATAAACTGAATGATACAGGAAAAGTAACCAGAAATAAAGCAAGACTAGTTTGCAAAGGTTATGCACAGGTAGAAGGGATTGATTACAGTGAAACATTTTCCCCTGTTTCTAGAATGGAAGCAATAAGGTTGATTTTAGAATATGCCAGCTCCAAACAAATTAAAGTCTACCAAATGGATGTGAAGTCAGCTTTTCTGAATGGTGATTTGGAAGAGGAAGTCTACATGGAGCAGCCAGAAGGATTTCATGTACAGGATGCATCACAGTTTGTTTACAGATTGAGGAAAGCATTATATGGATTAAAGCAAGCACCTAGGGCATGGTACTCCAGACTGGATAACTACTTAATGCAGCAAGGATTCAAGAAAGGTCACACAGATAGTAACCTGTACATTAAAGAAGATAATAACAGCCTTATTATTATAGAAGTTTATGTTGATGACATAATTTTTGGGAGTGACGATGATAGACTGAGCACAAAGTTTGCTGAAAGCATGCAGCAGGAATTCGAAATGTCTATGCTAGGAGAAATGAAGTTCTTTCTTGGATTACAAATCAATCAATGTGACAGAGGTATCTCTAACTCTCAGACTAAATACATTAATGAAATGTTAAAGAAATTCAAAATGGAGGACTGTAAGCCAGTTGGTACACCTATGGTCATTGGATGTAAACTCAGTAAAGATGATAACTCTGGAGATGTAGACCAGACTATGTATAGATCCATGATTGGCAGTCTACTCTATGCTACAGCAACTAGGCCAGACATTATGCATGTTGTTTGTTAGGTTGGAAGATTTTAGGCTTCACCTAAGAATGGTCACTTGTTGGCTGTAAAGAGGATTTTCAGATACTTAAAAGGAATAGAAAATCATGGTTTATGGGGGAGTTTGTTAGCCATTTTTGCTGCACAGTCTGAATGTTGCCATATGCCAAACTTTGAATGTTTCACTCACAGGTAAAGCCACAACAGGATGAATCAAAGGAAGTCACAGCAGTAATGAAGCAAATGTTAATGTTACAGCCACAGATGAGAATAATGTCACAGCTCTAAATATTGCACAGAATACCCGCATATTGAAAAGGATGATTACACAGTTCACTACAATAGAGGATTTTGTTATACATTCAAATAAATGAAACAGAAGGATGAAAATGATAAAATGTTACAAATGTTACATATGTTATCAGCATAGAGTTATCATGTTATACATCAACAGCATACACAGTCAAAGGTTACACATCGAAACACATGGATACAGCATTATATTGAAACTCAGCGCTATTCTATACCATGGAGCTTAACATACGAAGTCTCATTAAAACACAGTGTTACATCTATACAATGATTCACATATATAAAACTGAGTTTTAAATAAATAATTTGATCACACTATATAGAATGGGTAGGATCTGAAGTAAAGCGGCTAGAAGGATAGTGATTTTTCATCTGCAACGGCGGAAGGGTAGTGGCTTCTTCATCCGCAACGGCGGAAGCCCACAACACAAGGATCGGCAACAATGGGCAAACAAACATATCGACGAGCGGAGGAGAAATGACTAAACGGCGGAAGGATAGTGACTTTCTCATCCGCAACAGTGGAAGATGGAAAGACTACGGGCTCCGCAGCAAACAAAAACATCGAAAGTCAGAAGGACATCCCCTTCCGCAACGTTGAAGCGAAAAGCGGAACGGGAGCCGCAACGTTGGAGCTTTAAAACATCGAAAGTCGGAAGGACATCCCCTTCCGCAACGTCAAAGCGAAAAGCGAAACAGGAGCCGCAACGTCGGAGCTTCAAAACATCGGAAGTCGGAGCGGAACGGGAGCCGCAATGGCGGAAGTATAAAGGCTTTCGGGAGTCGCAATGGCGGAAGCCAAAATAACAAAACTTCTGACTCGAAACCCAAAAGACAGCCGATTGAGACAGAGCTCATCGGAGCTAGTTGCCCGTCCCTCTTCCGAAACAGCAGAAGTTTAATTCACATATGTGTCCGCTGCGGCACAACACTATTATATACAGAGGAATTCTCCATTTTCAAAGCCAAACCCAGGGTCCTTTTATCTGGAAACAGTGGAACTTGAAGAGTCTAGCACAGTATTGATTCGATGATGACTATTCGTGGAATGCAGAGAGTCAGACAAAGTGGGCATTCGAAGGACTTAAAGTTTTTGTCAGTTAGAGACTTTTGAGAATCTATGATATTCGTGGAATGTGAATCGTTTTGTACAGATCAGCATTTGAGACCTATTAACTGTTACTCATTTGCAATTAGATGGAAAATGAAGAGTCCGTAACCGTTTTGAACGGAGAGAATGGGAATCGACTGGAATATATATATATATATATATATATATATATTGTAGCAAGCAGATGAAAATATGTGCGCTGTTCAGTAAGGTAATTTCGAATATAAGAGATTGAGCACATTGCAGAAAAGGATTGAAGAGCTGGATACGATGATAGTTGCAGAGTATGAAGAGTCCAGATGAGAAAGAATATAAGAATGATATAGTGACAATCTCGGTGAGTTCTGTATGTGCTTAGTCTTGATGATAAACAGAGAAAAATGTACAGAGATAGAATTATAATATCTGTTGTGAATATCTGCAATATTGTCTAATTCAAAATCATAATGTAAATTCTGATTTATAAATCCTAGTCATAGACAGTGAGGGGTTGTAAGGATTTGATTCATTCTATAATTCACAGAGTTCTCTGGGGTGTTGTAGCATCCCTCTGGTTGTTGCGAGAAAATAGAAACAAGTTGGTGCTTGTATAATTGGAAGTTGGAGCTTCCAGAGGTAGCAGCCTCGTCTGGGTTGAAGCTCAGGAAAAATAAAAGAATGTAAAGAGGAGTTGGAGCTTACCTTTCATTCTTAAGAAGAAGAGTATTTATTGTTTCCTCATGAAAACATTGTGTCTTGTGTTCGTTGATGTGATTGAATGTTGAATGTTATTTAATTTGCCGCTATATGTTGAATGGTTTAAACATATGTCCATAATTAATCTGAAACATCCTTTAAAAAGATGCACTTTGGTATATAACTGATTCACCCCCCCCTCTCAGTTACTTTAATCTGTCCAACAATATTAAAGTTCAAGAGGGAGAAGACATCATCATATGGGGACACAAAACAAAAGGAACCTTCACCACTAAATAATCCTACCTACTACAAACTCAAAGATAGATGGAACTTGCTGATCCCCTCTAGAGGAGAATAGGGGAATCCAACTTTTGACCCAAAATCTCTACTTTTATTTTGCTCCTCACTCATCGCAAGATCCTAACCTGGGATAATCTAGCCAATAAAGGTTTTCACTAACCCTCCTATTGTGTCGCATGAGGAGAACATTTTGAAACCATTGACCACCTCTTGGACTCTTGTATGTTGGATGACACTATGTGGAATTTTGTGGAGGAGAAGTGCAAAACATCCAAGAGAGATAAAGGTGATGTGATTAAAACTCTACAAATGTCGAGTGGACATCCTTATCAAAGAATGCTCCTTAATAGACTATGGGCTCTCATTCCAGGATTTGTAGTCTGGAATATCTGGAAGGAAATAAACAAATGCATCTTCAAAGGAAAATATAGCAATACTACAAAGGTTTGGGTGGGCATACAAAAACAACTTCAAGAAAATATTCTGATTGATAATTGGAATGACAGTGACTTCCCCAATCTTCAATCCGAATGGGATATTATTCTTGGGTGGGGTATTGATCCCAGAACCTTTTCTCACCACACTTTCCCTCCCAAAATGCACATTTCCATCCCCGCGATATGGGAGACGCCGCCGCTGGGATTCTACAAAATAAATTTTGATGGTGCATCTAAAGAAAACCCAAGAGAAGCGGGATTTGGGGAGCAATATGGGACTTCATAGGGATCATACAGCATGTTTACTAGGGACATGAGACATGACACCAATAACGCAACTGAATTATCCAGGCTAACAGAAGGAATTCACATAGCCATGGACCTGAGTTTCATCCCACTGATTGCTTAAGGAGATTCTCAAATAATCCTCTTGCTAGCCACTCACCTATAGGACGGAGCTCACAGGGAGAATATATCACCCCAATGGATACTAGAGTATGGTCTAATCTAGTTAGATGAAATTCTTAAAAAAGACAAAGCCATCACCTTCCACCATGTCAAAATAAAATCCAATTCATTGGTTGATTGACTTGCCAACGAGGGTGTCCACTGTAACTCAATGTTAAATTATAGAAATTTTCATTCTCTCAACTCAGAGGCTTTGCTTATGGACTGTAAACATATCACTAGCCAAGACATGCCAAGCCCGGATGCGGGTGACACTCAATATCTTCACATGGTCCATATGGCGCTCACGACATGTGGCTTCGGCGCAGGAAACAGAGCAATCGACGGTGTGGGTGAATTAAATGACCAGGGTGGCGAGCTTCTTGCTAACCCTGAAGTCAGTTGGAATGTCCAGCCCGGCCTTGGTCATAATGCAGATGAGTTAAGTCCTGTGCATGCTAGCTCAGAGCTCTATTCAGATGGTATTTCAAACCATGAGTCCTTCTAACCTCCATTCTCTTAGCCTTCTTATCTTCCTGCTCCTACTCAATGTTTATTCCTCTGCAAATTTACCAGCAAAGTTGAAGGAGAATATGCCTAGGCAACGAGGTACTCCAAGCAGAGGAAGTACAGGTCGTGTAGGTGTTTGTGGAGTTGGCCATAAGGAAAACCTCAGAGATACTGATGGGTATGCAACGCATGTATCCATGCCTGTTAGATGTATGATTGACAATTGGGAGTCTAAGGCGGTCTCTGAGCATTTAGCCTTTGGAAGAAACAATGGCAGAATAAATCACTATTGGATGATTAAAAATATGATGGCCATGTTGATGGAGGAAATGACGCCGAAATGGAATGGTGCCAGGGACATTGCACAGAGCATGCACACCTTCCTTAACTAGATTAATGCACAGTTGAGCACCCTAGAGGTAAATTTCAATTGGAGGCACTATTATTTTTTTCACATTGAAGGCAACAAGGAAGGTGGTGGTGACAAGGACCAGCATGGGACGGGAGGTGAGACCACTGTAGTCTCTAGAAATTCCAATGTTCTGGTGCAAGAGAACACAAATAACAACATATTCAAAACACTTGTAAAATGCAGTTGCAAGGCTCCAAACAATTCCATTGTTGCTCAACCTCTACAGGAGGTGCAACCCAGCGCCCAACTGAATCGTGAGGATGACTATGGGCCTTGCCCAATCTTGGGGGAGACGTCGATCTTCTTTGTGGAAAATCCTACACCATAGACACTCCATTTCTATCTTTGGTTCCCTCTACAACTCACAGTTTTTTTGGTTCTCTTTGCTTTTAAAATGTTTAATTTTCATGGTTGTCCACAACCATTTTCTAATATGTAATAGGTCAATGATAGTGTATAGCTTTGAGAAGAGCATAATTTTTTATCTTTCAGGACAACCCAACTCTAGTTTTTTTGAAAAAATGGGCGGGTGGCCTCATAGTTTAAGGCCCCCGTAGCAGGATTTTGATGCTCTATACACTTTTCTCCGTTAATATGAATTTCTACTGTTGCTTACAAAAAAAAATTCTTTTGATAATGGTATACTGACACTTATGACATATAAAAAAACGACTTAAGAAAATGAATTAAAAAGTTTCAACCATCAATTTTGCTTTTTTTAGTGCTTAAGAACATTATGTCGTAGGATTAGTCGTGTAACTCTTATACAAAAATTATGTCATGGAGGATGGTTCATCTAATCAATCGACTAAAACTTTATGGTAAAGGAAGTATTCACCGACCTATCGACGGGATTTCTATCATGTAGGATGTGTCATCCATCCCTTCTATGTATACAATAATACATGAAGGATCATCCGACCATTTGGAGGGACCAAAATTTGAGGATATGAAAACTAATAAGATGGTGTTGATGTCACTATGACATCACCAAGATCGTATAATGCAAATACATTTACTTTATATAAGATTAAATTTAATATAAACTAGTTAATTTTCTTGGTTTTATTAATGGGCTATGTAGTCTTTAATAGGTTTTCACATCATTAAGAGCACCATGTTATTAAGTGTATCTCCATTGAAATTTCTTTGAATCATATCAACATGATCTTGGACTGTAATACTTCTATTCGAATAGAACATGCAATTTAAATAGTAAAACAATTTTTTTGGACTAGTAGAATAGGTAGAATAGTGTTTTTTATATATTAAGAAGGCCTTGGAGGGAAATAATGATCAATCAGGTATAGAAATTTCAAATATACAAGGAAAAATTGGCGCCGAATCCGTAAAACTAAAACATTGACAATTCAACAATTTTTTTTATCTGTGAAACCCATGAACATGTGCAACTAAGAAAATTTAAATTACAAACTGATTCAAAAGGTCTATGGGCCTCACTAAACATATTAATAAAAATAAGGTAAATTGAGGGAACCTCATACAGGTTGTAATAATCTAGCTATGCCAATAAAATTGATTTGAGACGTATTTGATACGTCAAATGTGACAACGATACAAGTTAATACACCATCATTTTGACGTTTAACACTTTAGATATCCTGTCATAAATTTTAAGGGGTGTGATAACCCATATGAGTTGTGGCATTATTTGGTTGTTGCTAGTTCGTTTGCATTCTAAACTCTAGAACTTACTCTATTAATGAAGTTTAACTTAAAGTTAAGAGTATTCAATAATATTAATTGTTAGATACAAGGTTAAGAAATTTATGGAAAATTATAAAGGATTCAATAGTATTTAAGGACTTTGTAGTTAATGATTAGTATCAAATCCAGTACCTGGATGGTTATGGTTATCATAACTGGCATCCTTAACTTTGAACCAACTAACTTACAAATCTATCATTCAGTTCCATACAAAACTAATTTGCTGACTCTAATTTGCAACATCATTAGTTGAGCTTCACTGGATGCAATTTTTTGCGGAGAGAACCTCATTTTTATTTTTTCAATCTTGATTTTGGTTGACATCACTTTCCTGCTATGCTTGGAAGCCTCCCACAACTGGTCACACATATATTCTTCCTACTCCAAGATCTGCTCCACGGATTGGAAATATTTCCCACATTCTTGGATAAACCTTTGCGTTATTCTACCAAGATGACGAATTCCGTCTTCCACTCTGCAATATGTGATAAGAGGCGAATCTCCTCCCTTCTATTATCCCGATGTCTCTTTCTTTTGAACTAGCCTACAAATATGTCGTGAGTTCTCTTCGTCAACTTTCTTCGTTCTCCTTGCATCTTGTCATAAGAAAATATGGAATTCCAGGAGGTTCTGTCATTTTAATTGCTTAGCACCTTGTCAATACATTATTACAACGGCATCTCTTATGTATTGTAGTGATGTATCTATGCCAATAAAATTGATTTGAGACGTATTTGATAGTAGGTTCAAAATTTGGCACGCCATCCTATATATAGATATTTATTGGCACTTCTTGAAGTAGGATCATAATGGATCATAGAAAAATAATAAGAGAGCTAGCTTGAGAGTGAGCATGAGGAAATTGACACTAATGAATTTAATTTTATATAAAACGTAAATTGAAGGGCATAAAAAACACAAAATATGTTGAGATTATTCGAATAACTGAGAAGGGGGGTTGAATTAGTTATTCCTAAGCTTAAAAAAATTTCGACATTTTACAACTTTATTACTGTTCACAGATATACAGCCATGATAATGAAACAAATATATAACATAAGTAATTGTTATAGTCACACATATGATGGGGACGGAGACAGATATTCATGAGGAAACTCATAAGAGAAAATTATTTTATTATAAATTAACTTTCTTTGAGCACCAACTCAAGTGAGGCTACAACCTCTGTTTTATAAGCATCAACTTGTGGAGAGCACCAACTCTCATGGTTTCTAGCACCCACTAGACTTGTACAAGCTCCAACTTCCACACAGAAGACTACCACTCATCCCTATCACCACCCCAACACCCTTATTCCAAAGATTTAAACTTTGTTCAGTACAATATGCTGAAAGCCAGATATATCTATGCTTACCAGCTCTATTACATTCTCTGATCTTGTTTTGCTTCTGCTCATTCAAAACTTAGCTCCCTTCACTGTCTTTGTTCTACGTTTTCTTCCAATTTCAGTGCTTAGTACACATTTCTCTGCTCCCTGTTTTATGCTTGCTAATTTTTATTCCCTGTGCCTGTTCATATGCCTGACATTTAGTTTCATAATTGATCAAGAAACTGTTTAGTGACTCATGGCAGGAAATGAACCCAATCGATAAGCATTCTAAACTTATTGAACCATATGCCACCAGGTTCTTGAATTCATCACTGCTCGAATCGAATTTAGCAATGTGACCAAAAATTTCTTCTCTAACTTCTGTACTCTTGATTTCGTAACTTATGTCTTTCAGGCTATCTTTCCACAATAGAGATTTCCGCAAGATTTCTTTTGCAACATAGTTTCCGCAATTTAGTTTCTGCAACTTGAGTTTCCGCAGCAGCCTTTTCACAAGCTCCTTTTCGCAATTGTGGATTGTGGGTTACGGGTATGCATCTTGATTTTATTAAAAAATACTTCCGCAATTTTCCTTCCACTCCATTGATCTCTTACAGATTCTTTCTTGACCGTCAATCAGATTACGGCTGTTTCGGATTATGGATTGCGAGTATACATTTTGATTTTCTTAAAAACTGCTTTCGCAATTCCTTTTCCGAAAAAATTCTTCTACGTCGTCGATTTCTTATGGAATCAATCATAGCCGACAATTTGAGATCAAATGTAGATTTCGCTATAACTTTTTGGATCACTCTGCACCCGTAGATCTGTTGCGGGATCTCTTCTAACCGTCAGATCTATTCATCATATTTTCTTCTAAAATTTATTCCCTCGTTTTGTCTTGCGGATCTCTGCACAAACTGTCGATTCATTTGAGTCCTCTTCTTATCTATCCTCCTTGGTGTTGGATCATATTCGTGGAGCTATGTGTTTCCATCAATGACAATCATATCACAATCTGATATGTTTCCATATGATCACAATACCCATCATAATTCCAACAATCTCCCCCTTTGGCATTGATGGCAACCTTCAAATTATGGATGCATGTTGTACTTGTAATCATTGACTACTTATAATATGTAGAAACAATAACTTCTCTCCCTTTGACATCAATGTCAAAGAATACTCTATAGCACAAATCCCCCTATCAAAGTGAACAAGTTATTCAGAATAAGATATGATACCCATCTTCTGGCGTAGGTACTCAACCTGTGTCTTTGGTGAGGGTTTAGTAAAGATATCAATAATTTGTTCTGTAGAAGGAATGAAATTCAATTGAACCATTCTGTTTGTGACCTGCTCCCTTAAGAAGTGATACTTAATTAGTATGTGCTTAGTATTGGAATGAAGGATTGGATTCTTGGACACACTAATGACGCTAGTATTATCACAATGGAGAGGAATGGGATCAACATATTTTACCTCCAAATCAAGTAATGTATGGATCATCCATAGTAATTATGTATAGCAGGTGGAAGCAACAATGTATTCAGCTTCTGTAGTAGATAAAGATATTGAGCCTTGCTTCTTACTCATCCATGCAACTAAAGAATCACCCAAGAAGAATGCACCTCCACTTGTGTTCTTTTTTTCATCTAAACAATTTTTTGAGTCAGCATCTGAATATGCGGTTAACTAAAGATTCTGATTTCAAGGATACCATATACCATAATTCATTGTGCCCTTCAAATATTTGAATATCCTCTTAACAACCACCAAATGAATTTTCTTAAGAGTAGACTGAAATCTTCCTACCATTCCAACAACTTGTATTATATCAAGCCGAGATCTTGTGATGTACAAAGACTATCTATCATTCACTAGTATAAAATGAGAAATTAATGACTAAAATTAGGTTATAAACGACTATTTTTTAGTCGACGACTAATAGTAGCTAATTTCCACTATCTTATAGCTAGTCGTATTTCACTTAGTCATTAATAGCTTGAATTATTAGTCATTGATTTAGTTATTGATAGTCAATGATTTAGTCATTGGTAGTCAATGATTTAGTCACGAATTTAGTCACGGATTTAGTTATTGATTTAGTCACTGATTTAGTTACTAATTGCAACAATTAATGACCAAATATACGACTAAATAAACTACTATATGATAACATATTAATGATAAGGCTAAATACAACTAAGATACGGGAAATTAGCTACTAATAGTTGTATATATGTGAATTTAGTCATTTGTGTAGTCACAAATTTATGATAGGGCACAAAGGAATCGAACCACCTACCTCCTGCCTATAATTAGGTAGGCGCTCTACCATTGAGCTAGCACCCTTTAAGAAGTTGTTATTTTTTGACAATGATGATATTCAAACAAATTTATGATAGATAGCAATCTACAAACTACATAATTATTACAATTGCAACTTACTAGTAACTAGTATTTATGATGAACTAATTTATGAGAGCTATGTACAACTTTTCCTATCTGGCATATCCATTCATGTTACCAGAGAGAACGAAATACCTCTCTGATGGATGTGATACCAATTAAGTCAACCGATTTACAAAATATCTCTTGATCTTCCTGAATATATGAGAAAAATATCATTATATGAAATCAAGCAAAACAAAAGTCAAATAAGGTAAGCAAGAATCGCCATTCATAAAACAATCTATCAGTGACAATATAAAAATACATAAAAGAGAAATATTTTAGACTGACTGTTGCAAAGCATAAGCTTTTTTTTTCCATAGAAAAAAATCCTAAAAAATATTTACATCGTACAGATGGAACAATATCTTGTCCATTGTCACAAACAAAACCAAAAGGTCTCATAATATCCGATAATTACATCTGTTCATTGTATTTTCCATACAAGGCAGAAACTAGCAAAAGTAAATCTCTACAAAATATATCATAACAATCTAGAGATTGCTATTTACAAAAATAGAACTCAAAAGGCTGAAAACAAGTTCAGTACGAGAAAGTAGAATTGTCTTCACATCATCATAAAAGTTTATCAAATAAAGCATTTAGATCCAACCAAAACCCAAAATTACCAGTGCCTAGCTAAGGCAACTAGCAGGTACATCTCAACTGAAAAAGAGGCATCTGTCAAATATATAAATAAGAATTTCTGAAAACTATCCGTGCAAATGGGACCACGATACTCTTCGACATTCCATTACCCATCTATGACCAATGCCCTAGCTTTTGCAAGAGCATCAGCCTGGAAATTCCTTTCTCGATATATATGCTTTAAAACCATGAGCTCAAAAAAATCTGATAGTCTATTAATTTCATTAAGAACCTGTAGAAGTTATAGATTCAAACATTGGAATTCACCATTAGCCCAATTAATGACTAGTTGAGAATCTTCAAAAATTTGAATCTTTCAAAAATGATTCTCCCTAGCCAATGAAAATAGCAGCTTAAAAGCACAAAGTTCTACAAGATTATTAATGCCAAAACCTAAACCAGCTTTAAATGAAAAGTAATGTTCATCGGAAAAAAACAACATATCTCCAGCCCTGCATCTTTTTGGTTCTCCAGCAGCAAAACCATCAAAATATCCCCACGGAAGAGATTTGTCAATAATTTCAACATCTATTGATCTGATCTTCACCACTAAATTGTTCTGAGAGAAAGAATTCATCAATCCCAAACTGAAAAGAGAAACCTGAGAAGGTGATAAAATGATATCCTCAAAACAACTTTGATTTCTGGCTTTCCAGACAAACCACAGAACAATTATCAGTAAAGAAACTATATTCTTGACCTCCATGTTTAGACACCAATTTTTCATGCAATTAATAACAGAATCCCCATACCAAATATTCTTAATTCTTAATTCTCCTCAATAATAAGCCAAACACTCTGAGTGAAAGGACAAGATACTTCAAGATGAAAATTGGATTCAGCCTCCAATTTGGACAAGAGATATCTACCTGGACCTTCCCTTCCTTTCTTCACTAAAACATCCCAAGTAAGAGATTTATTAGAAAATAAAAACCAACAATTATTTTTTCTTTTATTGGGCATTTAAGTTTCCACAAAACTTTCCACCACCAGGAAACTTCCAACTCAAATCTGTCCAGTAAATGCAAATAGCCCTCTTTAGGTGAGTATATTCCAGATTTAGACAAATTCCAGACCAACTTATCATTCACATTAGATAATCTTACATGACTTTCTTTAAGTAAAGAGGAATAACCATTCCAGGACGAAACGTCCTCATGCTCAACTAATCCAAAAAATTTAGCAGGTAGCCAAACTTGTTCCAACACAGATGAGACAGGAGTCCCAATATCTTGAAGGGAGAAAACACCAACATAATGTAGTTTCTCAACCAAGTTTTGAGGTAAAACATGTCTCCATTTATACCCCACCCAAGGATCCAAATCGAGGCTAACCTTAGCCCCATTACCAATTTTTCACACAAGATTGTTACCAATAATGTCAAAAGACCATAAAACAGCTTTCCAACAAGTAGACATGCTCATTTTATGCTTAACAGAGAATCTAATCTACTCCAATAAAGGCAAATGATACACATATTTTTGAACAACAATCTAAACCCACAAACCCAAACCTTGAATAACATTCCACACACTTTTAGCTGTAAGAGCTTTAGCAAATACTACAGGGATCTTCAATCCCCACACCCCCATGAACTTAGGACGAGCCAACGACTTCCAATAAGTCCACGAAACCCCTGCTAAATCCTTATTGCCAGACCAAAGAAATTTAAAACAAAGCCTCCTGATCTTATCAATGATACCAACTGGGATCCAAAAATGCATCCAAAAAACTGGCACTGTCCTCAAGTACAACTTTAACCAAGGTAAGCTTACCTCCCTTAGAGAGCCACCTGAAACTCCAGTTCTTTATCCTTTTTTCCACTTTTATGATTAGCCAATCCTAGTCCTTCAGAATATAACTGCATGGTTTGAGATGAAATCCCAAATACTTCATACCAAGCTCAATATTTTTCACAGAAAACGAAAAAATATTCTGTAAAGTACTAACTTCAGACTCATCCAAATTTGAAACATACAAAGCAGATTTGTCTTCCTTTATCTTGATACTAGAAGCCTTGCAAAAGATCATTAAAAACTCAAATAAAGAAGATAAATATTGCTCGGATCCATCAATGACCATAACAATATCACCCACAAACAGAACATGAGATAGAGTAACCTCATTGCCAAAGGATAAACCATGATATATCCCACATTCTCTGACATAAAGAAGAGCCCTACTTAACCCTTCAACAACAATAAGGAAAAGTAAAGGTGCAAGTGGGCACCCTTGCCTAAGCCCTCTTCTAGATTTAAAAAAGGGAGAGGTTGCTCCATTGACTAGTAATGCAAAATACAGAGAGGAGAGGCTGCTCATAACCCAGGAAATAAAAGTCCCAGCAAAACCCATTTTAGAAAGTACAACCCGCAAGTAAGTCCAACTTATCCTATCATAAGCTTTTGACAAATCAATTTTTAAAACCACTGACTTCATAGCCTTACTATGAATGGAATGTAATCCCTCCTGAAGAACCCCAACAATGTAACACCCCAATTTTGACCTCGTTTGCATGATGTATATAATGTAATTAATCGTGGTGAGGAGCTAAAGGAAAAATCCCCACCATCGATTTGGTTGTGTATGTTTTGGCAATGGGGGTAGTTGCCGATGGTATATCATGCTATTTGGCACATTATAGTTGGCATCATGTAAATACGCACATCAAATAAAATAAACCCACAACCAGCTACGACAATGCAACGTTAAAATGAAAAGGGCATGATTCCAAAGGATAAGGGGTGGGGGATGTCAAACCTTGGTCTATGGGGGGGGGGGAATCCATGTGTTACCACCTTGTTTGATTTTCCATCTTCCCTTGTCTCATCCAACCTCTTTAATGTTTTTGTTGAGTTAGTTGAGGGCAGTTATTGATTGAGGAAACGTGGGCATGGGGGCCGCGTCAGTTTGGCAGGCTGTTGTCAGTTCTGATGGTACACATACCCAATGGCAGAAGCCATCGTTTCCCTCATGCCTGGCCTTCACCTTCACGACTGTGGTCTGGGAAATTTGGATCCTCACGCAGAGAGGCATTCTATTTGTTCCTCCCGACTGTCTGTTCACCTGCGTGCATAAGCGATTGTTCACTCTCACGCAGGGACGGTTACTCCCTTCTCCTCACGCACCAGTCGGGGTTCTTCTTTGGTTTGTGCATGCCACGGGATGGAAGAGTGGTCTCAATGGCACGATTTTTATTGTGTATGTGAATAGCTGTGGTTTTTCAGACACGATTATGCTTGCTGTTGGTTTAACCTGTGATTCGGGCTTGTTGTTGGTTTCACCCACATTTGGGTTGCTGTTGTTTTTCTCACGATTTTTGGGTGCTGTTGAGAGTCCAACGTCCTTCTTCCATTTCGGACTGTGTGTGTGTTTCTTCCATGTTTTGCCTAGGCTGCATCTTTTCCTTTGCACACAGGCTGGGAGTTTGTTCTTTTCCCTTGTCTGCATGTGTAAGTTCTCCAGCCATTGCATTGAATATTGTGTGTGCTTTGGGCTGTGGATTTCCAAATCCGTTGGTTGATTTTTCCCATGTCTGCGCTGGGAGTCTAACTTCTTCCCTGTTTTGGGACTGTGTAAAGTTTCCATCGTTTTCATTGTGGGGTTGTGGCTATTGATGTACCCTGGTTTTGGGTTGCTGTTGAGTTGTTTTGGCCATGCTAGGGCCAAGAAAAACTCTGAGTTGTCTTGTGGCTTGAGCTGCGTTTTGCCTCATGGTTGGGATTGTCACCGGTTGTCTTTGCCTTCTTCACAGAGCTGTGAAGGGTTTGTTTTGCTGCGGTGTGCAATGGTTGGTCTTCGGACTGTTGAGAGTAGGATTAGAGGCTGGGTATGCTTGGGAAGGCAGGTGTTGAGGCCACCAACTTGGAATTAGCCTATCCTAGCACCTTGATGACCTGGTGAACCCTACTGTGTGGGTTTGGCTAACTGGAAAACCTTGGCTATGTGTAAGCCTGCATTGACCCTTATTCCTTGAGGAATCATGCCCAGCTCGGGGGTGGCAGTGTTGCTGAGAGATTGATGAGCACGCTGGCCTATGGTTGGGTGGAACGTTGCAGCGATGTAGCTAGTTGCGGGGCGAGTTCTTCATCAAAATATAAGTACTTCTCATTGTTTCATCTCTGCAAATTGTATCTACTATTTCATGAGAATGATGAACATGTTAAATGTTGGAATGTGTGTGTTTCTTCCGTTGAATTGTTGAGTGATTATGTACTCTGGTATGTTTTATGCATCTTTGTATGATGGATTATGCATCCTGTTATGCATCATGTTTAAGCAATTTAATATCAGCATTTATCCTTGCTCATGTTCATGGGGCTGTTTCCCAGATGTTTGGTGTTTGGTCACGTCCTCTTCTCCGGTCAGAGGGTTTGGGACGTGACAAACAACATCATGAATCTGTCTACCAGGCAAAAACCCAAATTGCTCACTAGAAATATAATGACCCAACACCTTTCTAATACGAATGGAAATGAGTTTACCAATCACCTTGTATATGAAATTACACAAAATAGGTCGAAAATCTTCAAAAGTGTTTGGATGGTAAACCTTTGGGATCATAGCAATAAAAGTAGAATTAAAAACAACAGGGATTTTACCAGATTTTCGAGAATATTCAACAAACCTAAGAAGATCCTCCCCCAAAACATCAAACAGAGACCTGTAAACCTCAACAGGTATCCCATATGGACCAGGACTCTTGTCATTTTTACTAATATCAAGAATGGATTTCAATTCTTGCATAGTAAAACCCTTCATAAGTACAACATTTTCAACCTCAGAAATAGAAGTAGGAAAAAACCCCGAACTCTTCACAACTTTAGGTAGATGAAGATTCTTTTCTTCTTGAAACAGAGATTCAAAATGTTGAACACCTGCCTTTGCAATAGACTCAAAACCTTCCACCATATTGCACTCATCATCTGCAATTTTCCAAATTGTGTTAACAAATTTCCTATTGTTGGCAAAATTATGAAAAAAATGGAGTATTATCATCACCACGTAGTAACCATAAAGCCCTACTTTTCTGCCTAGCCTCCACTAGTAGAAAATGAGAAATTAATGACTAAAAAAATGACTAAAATCAGGCTATAAACGACTATTTTTGAGTCGGTGACTAATAGTAGCAAATTACC
>LPNX010379771.1:192637-235499 GCA_001517045.1 Pseudotsuga menziesii
ATCCCCCCCCCTGATCTTCAGGTGCTCATGGATTCATACACCAATGTTTTTAAGAATTCAAAGGGCTCCCTCCCTTTAGAGTCACTAGCGTTCTACTTACCTGGCCTGAAGTTCTTCCCTGCCTAATTACCTTGCCTACCAAACCACACTTGTGGAAAGAACAGAGACTGAATGACAAATAAAGCAGCTGTTGGAAGACAACAAAATCAGACCTAACACCTCACCCTGTGGATCTCCAGCATTCATCAACCCTAAAAAATAACAACAAGAGTGAAGAATTTGCATAGATTACAGGGCCATAAGCTACCCCCTAAAAATCATTATCCACTTTCAAGGATTGATGAGCTTCTTCACCAAGTCAAGTGAGTGCGGTACTTGACCAAGATTGATTTAGCTTTTGGCTGTCACAAATTCCACATGGAGCCTAAAAATGCATGGAAGACAGCTTTCAAGACTTAACTTGGGTCTCTACAAGTGGTCGGTCATGCCTTTTGGCCTCACTTTTGCCCTTACCACTTTTATGTGGATCATCAATGACATTTTTTGCTCTCGTGTTGGAGAATTTTTTTGTGTTCTACTTTAATGATATCCTGATACATAACAAAAGCTGGGCAGCATATTTGGAGCAAGCACATCCACATAGTCCTGACTCCCGGATCTTCTTCACCAACACAAGCTACATGCCAAGATGATGAAGTCTTTCTTTGGGAAGACTTCCGGCTAATACATGGGTTTTGTTATTGATGCAGCAAGAGTTCATACAAATCTCGAAGAAGTTAGGGTTCTAAATGAGTGGCCTACTCCTAGTACCATTTTGAATCTCAGGTTTTCTAGGAGACATGAATTTCTATAGGAAAATCGTCTGCCATTATTCCCATATAGCTCGCCCCTCCAATCAAGACTCAATGGATTCTAAAAGTAGATAGAACATTCTAGAAGCTGAAGAATGCTCTTTGTTTGGAACCTATGTTTGCATTTACTGATCTGCAACAATCATTTGAAACAGAGATTGATGCCACTCAAAATGCAATTGGCACTATTCTTAAGCAAGGGGGACACCCAGCTGCATACCATTCTGAAATATTGACCCAAACCAAGCTCAATTACAGCATCTATGCCGAGGAGGTCTATGCATTGTTTCAATACCATCCCAACGAGGGTTACCTGTGCACCCAAAAGACATACATAGTAAGGCTAAACACCTTGAATGTTCAGTAAAAATTAAGAACGGTTCTTACATTGTTGACGTCAACGTCATCTATTGTAAAATTTGAATTCTCATCAGAGAGCTTCTGGGTTGCCTGGCTTATCTGTTTTACCGTCAATGGAAGAAGCCCGGTGCTGGTACCACTTTTCTGCAAAACAATCCATGCTTGATTGAATATTGGGCTCCTTAAACTGCCAAAACATGCAGAGGTTGAAAACCCTAAAACCGCCTAAGCTGAGAGGAAAATCCGCTTACCCTCACAGAGGAAAAACTGCCTTCGTTAACTTGGGTGGCCTGAGAGGGCATAAAACCACCTCCTGAGAATAGAGAACCTCCATCCGACTGACTCTGCATGCCAAACATCTTTATTCTCTACTTTGTTAATCCCCGCAGAGAACAAGGGCTTTTGGATGAAATTCACAAAGAAAATAATATCGGGTGCGAAGGATATGAAGTGTAATCAAATGACAATGGTGTTTTTCTGCTACGAAGTCTTCACTAATATTGGGGATTTGAGGGCGAAAGCAAAACTCCCGCCAATTTTCTTTCCTCCATTTCATTCGCCACTTTGTGTTGAATTTGACGTTGGTGTCATTTACCAATCACTTTGACATTTGACTATGGAATTTTTAATCTTTGTCAAAGAATTATATTATTTTAGGTTTTGAGTTTAATTATTTTTTAGGAGTAGTCTTCTAAGTTTTGGACTTTTTAAACTGAAAAATTATACTATTAATTAGTATAAGTTTAAATACTAAATACATAGTTGATATCAAGATAATTTATGTTGAATTAATGTAATACCTTTATTTATATGGAGTAGCTTATAAGTTAATATAACAAAAAAAATAATATATATGACTTGATCAAACCATAAACAAGATGACTGAAATATGATTGCCCAAATGAAAGTTCAAAAAAGTGTAAAAGCTAAAATATCCCATAAAGCAAAATATATGGTCGATCTCTCTTGCATCACAAAAGTGCCAACTTAGTACATGTTACCCCCAAAAAGATAAAAAAACATCTAAGATAATGCACTTTCAATAAGACACTTGAAATAAATGCCACCACTTTGTCCATTGCAAGCATGTCATTGTAAACCTGTCAATTCAAAAAACATAAGATGCTAATAAAATATGTATAAAAAGTATACCAGTGCAATCCATCATGCTACATCCAAGGGGAGTGTCTACATTTGTATATACAGAGGAAGAAACGACCATGTTTCCTCCTCTCATGTATATATCGAGTAAGAGCCAAAGTTGAACTAATACATAGATTGTAATACTGCCATGTTCGATGCAATCCTAATCATGGAAAAACTAATAGTGTATAACCCCTTTCTGCATATTGACCGCCCTCTTTGACAATGCATCTGTATCTCTATCATATTCACGATATATATGAGAAATAGAGATGCCTGACAAGAAAATAGCCCAAGGAGGCCCTTGCTTTATAATTACAATTAAAACATCAAACAAAGAATGTTAGTCATGTCGATTAAGTAAGAAAAATAAAAATGATACAATATACAATTACAAAAACTCTCAATATAAAGACCGGATGATATATAATCATGAATTATATTGACTTACCAATGGAAATGAACCTATTTATATGAGTGTGTGTAGGAAATGAACCTAAGCGTCGGATATGCGACGGTGCTTTCCATGTTAAGTAGTTGACCAATTAAAGGCGTCGTCGCTTAAGTATCGCTTACTAATGCGTCGTCGCTTAACCGACGGTTATGAGAATAGTCGTTGCTTCACCGACGCTTGTGGCCACATTTACAAAAAAAAAATGTATCCATGTGATTTTTGGTAAGTTTAAAAAGAGAAATCCACACGCCGTCGGATTTTGGATCGAGATGTAGTAGTGCTCCAGTTGTACTCCTCAATTCCTCTAGTTTAATGGTTCACTCCGAGCAATCAATCTACTAGCACCATCTTGGTAAAGAGACTAGCTATTCCTCGTAGCATAACTTCCTTTCTACCGTGAACCAACTGGCTCTTGGTTGCACTACCTTCTGAATCTACCCATCAAGGAATGTCATTTGAAAGTGAAACCAGGAAACAAGGCAAAATGGGACCTATATTAACTAACTAGTTATCTCCTTCTCAAAGAAAGTAATATATAAGGAAAGAGGTCGAACAATAAAAAATGGTAAAGAAAGTTACCAGTATAAATAATATGTATAAAGGCAAGTTCCCCATTTGAAATAGGCACCCGAAGATAAAACTGATCATGGTACCAAGGTTTGTAAGAATCTCCCTCAATAAAAATATTCTAACGAATATTTCCTTTCATAAGAAGGCATACAACCTAAAACAGTCCAAGGAAAAACCAGAATGGAGAAACTAGAAGTAGATAAAGCGACCTTCAGTGTTCATGATTCTGTTTGAGTACTAATTACATAATTAGTGAAGAATACCAGGCAGTCTCCTATCGCAAGATTTGATAGGCTGTCCGCGTCAGAATTGAACTCCTTGTACAGGTGCCTGAAGGATAAAGAAAGAAAACAATTCTTTAGGAGCCCAATCCTTTTCAACCAAAAATCATATATTACTCAGTGACTGCAACTTGGTGAGACCTATGGCCCAATCAATTATCATGACCTTTGATTCGCCAAAAATAGATAGCTAGAGAAAAAAAAATTGCGAACCATAAAAGCCCCCATAAGGCTAAAAGTTCATGCAATTGTTTTGTTAGATCTCTGAAGATTGAGGTGCATGGCACTAATATTACTAATAGAAGGTAGACAACTTTACAAAAATTACACTTCATTGCCAAATTTGCAATTTTCCATGACACAATTAAAAATGACTAACATAAATTACTAATTCATATTCTTCTAGCTAGTCATTTTTTATGTCGTGACTAAATTAGTCATTTATTTTAGTCATTTTTAACTCTGTCACTTATTATCTAGTCATATTTGTTAACTGGTGACTAAATTAGTCGTTAATTTTAGTCGTTTATAGTTGGGTCAATAAAAAATGCTCATATTTAGTAGTAAATCACTTGGAAAACCTGTGGTGACTAGAATTTTTAGTCACCTAGTAGCTAATTCCTCATTTTGTACTAGTGCTCCTGCTCTTGCTCACTTAATATTTTCCTCTTCTTTGATTCCAACTCTGTCAACAAAACTGTGTCTTCTACAGTAAAAAACCCAAAACCCAGACTATGAATAGATGCAACTAATAAAGCCTCTATGTCAAAGAGATCCTTATTATCCTATTATTTTTTCTTGATTGACCATGTAATCGAGACTTCTTTGATAATCTTAAGATTTGCAGCAAATTGAGTAGCAGAAGACAAACCAGAATTGAGATAAAAAACTTTCCAAGATGCTTTTAATAATGAAACCAAAGCATCATTCTCCAACCAAGTAGCATTGAATTTAAAAGGGCTACTAGGTCTGATATCATTATTAGCCACTTGTAAAAAGATAGGCTGATGATATGAAACCCCTCCACAGCCCACCCATTGCCTGAAATGAAAATCACAATCCAGAAGATCAACTGATATAAACAAACAATCCAATCTCTTACTGATATTCTCAATTCCAATTATTCGATTAGACCAAGTAGGAATCAAATCAGCTAGAGAAATGTCCACCAAACCTAATCCATCTAGTTGTCTATTAAAGAAATCAGAAAGAGGGTCAACTTTGGCCTTTGCCCCCCAAATCTCAGAATAACCCATAGAGAAATTCAAATCACCGCCCATGATCAATGTAGAACTTTTAAATTAGTCCAAAGAAACCAGGTGGGACCAATAAACTTCCCTATCAACATAAGGTCCATACAGATTTAAAAACAAAAATTCATCTTGAGTTCAATTGAGAAAATCGAAACACATAACCCCAAACAACAAGCCCAAGCATTCAACAAAAGAAAATGACGAAACTTCCAACCCAACAATAAGCCCCCCGATATTCCTTTTGCATCAACATATACAAATTTCCAGTCCTTGAGCATGGATTCTAAAGCATTCACCAAAAAAGATTGATCACACATGGTTTCTTGCACAAAAATAACATCTAAGAACTAATCTTCAATAAGCCTACAAATCGCTATTTTTTTGGGTGTACTAGCTAACCCTCTGCAATTTAGGGTCATAACAATCATGAGTGAAACCTTGAAGAGGCATACTCTGCTCTAAGTACCTCATTAGCGCCCAATTTCTTAGATAAAACTGGGGAAGTCCCCATGGCCAGCAATGAAGGGTGAGGTCCACCAAGATCAGTACCAAGTTCATTAAACTTAATATCCTTAAAGCCCTTAGAACAACATCTAAGAAAATAACCATTCTTAACAGGATAAATTATTAAAGGAGAAACAAACCCTAAACCCCCAAGGGTAGAATCTAAAATATCAATGCATGAAATAGGATAATTCACACAGGCGCCCCCATAATTGGTCAAATCGACAGGACTCTCAGAAACAAATAAAGAAGTAATACAAAGGGGTTTTAAAGACGCTAAATTTTCAGACACTACATCCTCATGAACTGCCTGATTGATATCCACCATCTCATCAATAATATCAGGACCCAAAACCACCATCTTCTTCCCATCAACCTTAACACACCAAACTGACTTTTTCTTAGAAGCTAAAACAGGTTTAAAATGTTTTTTAAAAGACAAAGAATAGGCAAAAATCAAATGCCCATAGGAATGCCATCTGTTACAGTGGAAGGGTAAACCCATATAATCTATAGGCTGCCAAAATTCAGAAACCCCCCTCTTAATAAATAAATCGGCTACAAGGACCTATTTGAAATTCAAAAGAACTAACACCTTTCCCATACAATAGATCCTCATCTCAAGAAAAGATAAATCAGTTTCCAAATGCACCCCCAAAGTATTGCCAACCAATATAAAAAAATACACAGACGAAAGTTGAAATGGGAGATTGGGCAACTTAACCCATATAGGCAATAAGTCATACCTTTCAGTTCTAGGGTCGAACAATGGCATCCACTGCTTGATAAGCAAACCAGCATGTTCCCACCTCCAAATGCCCGCGAGAACCACAACTACATCAGCATCAGAAGTGAATTTGAAGGCAATCCACCCCCTTGGGAGAAAATATACATCAGGGCATGACTTAATGTGGTCCAACCAGGTCACAACAACCCAAGATTTAACACCCACAAAGTTAAATTTTCTCCCACTAAACCGACCCACCAACGTCAACGAATGCGATAGGACAATGTCGTTCAATCCAATATCCTCACCCACAGACATCAAAACAGGCTTTTCAAACTTCCTGATGGCCTGTTTCGGCCTCTTCAAGACCACTTCAGCAAAGTCAAAAAAACCCCTTTTCTTGTCAAAAGAGAAAACCCTAGCTGAGACAAAGCGAGGATCCTCTACTAAGAAAGGTAACCTTGGCGATACAAATTCAAAACCCTCACAAGCAAGCTTGACATCATCAGTAAGCCACGGAGGCTGCTCCAAACGACTGTCAACCATAAAACCTTCTACAGAATCCAAAAGCCCAGAAACCATGCCCAAACCATCCGCAAAATTAACACCACCCTCATTGGAAGAAACACTGATCACACCCACATCAACCCGCTCAGAATGAGGAAAAACCAAAGTAGGTTTTAGAATCAATCTCCCCACCACCTCCGACGCAAAATTGCAAAGGCTCTGAATGCAAGAAAAACTACTCTGATCCACCCAAAGTTTCTGAGACGCATCTATTCCATCAAGAAGATGAACACCCACATTAGAAATCCATCTGATCGAAACCCCAACAAAACGCTCGAGTAGAGGAACACTCATGGTAAATTTCGAACCGGATCGACCCACAGTCTCATGCAAAAAACCACAAAATGGCAAACCCATTTCAAAAGAAACCCTACCCAAATCATCCCAATGCATATTAAAAGCATGACCTGGATTTGGAGGTGTATGAGAAAGAGAATTTAAGTCTTGAAGAGACTGTTACCCCCATGTCATCATCTCCAACCTCACAGCACAACGACCTGTTAAATTTTCATATGCTTAGCTAAGACATCATTATTTCATTTCATTTTTCATAACAAAAGCATATAAACAGGATCATTGAAAGATAGACAAGCACAACCATACAAAAGGAAAAAAAAGATTTATCCTAGGAAAACCCTAAAGGGAAAAACCCAGCAAAAGCTTCCTCAATATAGATGCCCCAAAAAGATAAAAGATAAAACCAACAAGGAGATCAAAGCCTGATCCTCCTCCTTCTCCAGCTACTTCTCTTCTCCACTAATGCTCTACACAAGTGAGAGTGTGTGTCATAAATGAGGAGCACTACACCTCTATTTATATTCATCCATTCACTTAAGTTAACTCATCTGTCATGTAGGCTCGAGTTAATCATGTAGGATCGAGTTACACATGTAGGCTCAAGTAATCACACTGGGGTGCTAATGACCCACCTTTACAATTAGAGGGGACTGCCTCATGACTCTTATTAGTTCTTCCGATTAGGAGAATTGGGGTACAAAGTAATACAAGTGGTTCTCCTGGTAGGACCATCGGGGACCACAAATAAATACATATAGAATATTCTTCGAAGTTACAATATTTCAACACCCCCCCTTAACGAGAAGGGTATTCTATAACAACATCAACAACAACAATAATAGGAGAGAGATAGAGGACATCATCAACATCATCAGGGTGATACATCTATAAATCATTGAAATCTTTTCAACATCATGTAGTCTTCATCTTCAATATTTAATCTTTAGCATCATCAGTACTTTGACTGCTTCGCAACATCTTCTTCAGCACTTCGACCTTTCGATCAACAACATCTTCTTCAGCACTTTGGCCTTTCGATCAGCAACAACATCATCATCATACTATAATCTTTCGATCAGAAACATCATCATGAAAACATCAACATCATCATCATCAAAATATCATCATCAAAATATCATCATCATCACATTCTGATCTTTCAATCAGAATCATCATTATCATCAACCTCTGATCTTTCGATCAGAAACATCATCAACCGAACATCATCATACTCTAACATCAACTCGTCATCATATTCTGATCTTTCGATCAATACGTCATCATCATCATATTTTGATAATATGGCATCATCATCATCAGGATCTCATCATCATCACATTCTGACATTTCGATCAGAAACATCATCATCATCATCGCATTCTGATCTTTCGATCAGAAAACATCATCATCATCAACAACATCATAATCATAAGCAACTTCTGATCTTCCGATCAGAAAACATCATCATCGTCATATTCTGATCTTTCGATTAGAGAACATCATCATCAGCAACTTCTGATCTTTCGATCAGAGAAACATCATCATCATCATATTCTTATCTTTCGATCAGAGAACATCATCATCGTCAGCAACATCATCATATTCTAATCTTTCAATCAGAGAACATCATCATCATCAGCAAATTCTGATCTTTCGATTAGAGAAACATCATCATCATCATATTCTGATCTTCCGATCAGAGAACATCATCATCATCAACAACAACATCATCATCATATCTTTAGTATGGGAATACTGAAACATAATCATCTACATCTTATCTCGTATGTAGAAATACCGAATTTTTATGTGTTACAATCGGAACACAGGGTTCTCTGTCATCACAAATATGGTTATCACATAGAATCATTGTAGTATCCATCTTCAGGTCAAAGTGACCTAATATCGGCTTCTAAATCCATATGACTTCACAACTTAGCAGAGCAATCTGCTATGTATCTTGCTTCAGCCGTGCTACGAGAAACACTAGACTGTTTCCTGCTAAACCATGTACTCATAGCAGACCCCAAACAAAAGCATCTACCTAATGTGCTTTTCCTATTTGAGATACTTCCATCTCAATCTGCATCTGTGTAGCCATACAATCTATACTCATGGCTACCATCATAGTATAGACCAAAGTATATAGTCCCTTTCAGATATCTCATCACATGTTTTGCGGTTACTAGGTGAACCCATCTTGGTTGAACAAGATATTGACTTAAGGTGTTCACAGCAAAACAAATGTCTGGTCTATAATTTGTTCAGTACATTAATGACCCAATGATCTGTCTATAATGAGTCACATCCACTAACTCTGATGAATCATCAACTAACAGCTTCAGGTTGGAGTCCATGGGTGTGGCCATGGATTTGCATTCCAACATATTGAATCTCTTCAATATCTCTACCGCATAATTTCCTTGGTTGAGAAAGATTTCTTCTGAACTTTGTCATATTTCCAGACCTAGGAAATAGTGCATTAACCCAAGGTCTTTCATCTCAAATTATTCTGCTAGTTTCTTCTTTCTTTCCATGATCTATTTATCCTTCCCTGCCAAGAATAAGTCATCCACATATAATAACAGGATGACAGGTTCATCTTCTACAACCTTGAGATAAAGGTTAGGATCATCTTTACTCTTGGTAAAGCCCATAATTGACAGGAAACTATCTTTCCTTCCATACCAAGCTCTGGGAGCTTGCTTCATGCCATAGAGGGCCTTCTTCAACTTACATATATGAGTCCATCTGTCTTCAACTTCAAATCCTTTCGATGTAAAACTCTTCCCCAATCATACCATTAAGGAAGGATTATCTTTACTTCATCATGGAAGCAACTACCATCATAGTTCTGAAGGAAGTGTACCTTTCTTCCTGGAGTAAGTGTCTCTTCAGAATTAATTCCCTCTTTCTTATAGAAACCTCTAGCCACAAGTCTTTCCTTACTTCTATCAGCGACATATTTTATCTTGCAAATCCATTTGTAAGATACCACATTCTTGCTTTCTGGTTTGAGTAATATATCCCAAACATCATTCTAGTATTCTTTTATCATAACATCTTCCATGAGTTCATCTTGTTAGATCATCAACATATCCTAGTCTTTTGCATTCAACTTTGAAGGTTGGAACCCAAAAGTCTCGATCCATCAGGAAGCTATCCATCATGTCGTGTCGTGTCAAACTCAGATATCTTCTGTAGTCACTCCCCCTGAAGTGGAGTATTATCTTCCTTCTTCATTCTGTACAGGTGGTTCTATGCTTGATATATATTGGTCAATAGAGTATGTCATGTCATAGTCTATTCTTTCTGAGGCAAATCATGAACCTTGCTTTGTACACTTGTTCTTGTATATCCATATGGAGGATACTACATACTTTCCTTTATGTCTCGAAATCATATTGTATACATCATTCCCCATGATCAACTGTTATTCTTTGATCATAGCTTCTTTCATAGCATTATTTTCTTCATCTTGAGTTATCTCTCATACCCATGGTAGTCTTCATCCTTCGAGGTGGATCTACCGCTCTTTCTTCCGTCATGGTGTCTCTGACCCTGGGAGATTCAGATTTATGTTTATTGAATTGTCATCACTTGTTCTTTGGAACAAGTCTCATCCTTATTTTCTTGTAGGAGGTTGTACAGGACCTTTCCTACAATTCAAATGCCCCAATTGCATGGTTAGAACTCTTTCATAAATCATATGCATAACAACAAATTCTTATGCATCATGCAACTGTTTAGCCAATACAACATTCATCCATATCTCACAGAAACTTTCTAGACTAATCCAATATGTCAGCAAAGAGGTTTGATAAGTAGCAATGGAGAGTTGTATAGCACCATGAGCTACTTACCCATCACATGCATATTAGTAGAATACAGTCCTTAATGCAAACAATCTATCATGCATAACACATCAACTGAATATAATCAAATGTAAAACAATATCATGAAATGACAATTGAATACTTATCTTTTATTTGTTTCGTGGGTAGACTCCATCTTGATCATTCTGATTTATCATCATTTCTTATCCAAATGATAATATCGATAAGAGGTTTGTCAAGAATTGAGTTCTTCATATTCCTCATCGCTTGAGGGATCTTCTTTGAATGGTGATAGCTTGATCTTCAATTTGCTCCCATCTTTCTTCTTCTCTTCTTATGAGACAAGCTTATTCTTCTTCCCAAATTCAACTGAAAGTAATCACTTTCTTCTGGCACACATTCCTCGCATGAATGAATCCCATGATCATGGGAGGCCATTCAAGGTGGCTATCACCACTTCTGCATTCTCTGCTTCTACTGCTTCAAGATGTTATGCATTCTAGATCTTCACATTCTTCAATTGTTTTCTCAAATCCATCTTCTGAATTATGTTCTTACCTTCAAATAGCTTGATCAAGAAATCAAACATCTTCGGTGTCTTTAGGGAAGACACTTGTGGTACAAGTTGATCCGTGATTGAATCAATAGTGATCTTCTTGGCCTCGATCAAGTTCTTCTTATGTAAGGCTTTGAGGCTCATCTCCCTCTAGAACTGGAACCTCTCTACTCATGTAGGTGTCCAATTCATTTTCTTTAGAGAGATCAAATACTTTCATGCTTGGAATTTTTCAAATTCACCAAGCTTATCATCAAGCTGATATGATAGATCACTTTGAAATGAGAACCTCAAATGCAAATAGCAAAAGATTAGATCTTACCGATTTGAGGTGTCCGTCCTGCTTCCGGAGCTAGATGATTTAGGGTTTGTTAGAGAAACCCTAATTTTCAAAACTTGGAATATTTCAGATTTTATTTGATAGAAATATATATCTCTTCAAATGGAGCTGTCCAATGTACTCCTTTTCTGAAAACAGTGGAGGGAAGCTCCTGGAACAAGAAGCCCTAGTTTTCCAATTTCTTATGCAGAAATTCCTGTTACTGTTTCTGTGATATCTCTAAAATTAATATTCCTTTGTGTATAAAATTTCTCACTAAGGTAACCTCCCATATACCTAATCGAACACCATAAGTTTCATCAGATTTGGTTTCACCAATTTGGAGTTATGATCATTTTCCCAAGGTGATCTGTTACAGGACTGTTCAGAATAGTGAAGTTGTACGGCATGCCACATGTTACTAGTTCATATTCAGGTTTTGAAATTCAGACCAAAGATAGTACAGTCCGTTCTCTTTCTGGAACATATTCAGGAATTCGATTTGGACCTCTGTATCCCAAGCTATAGCAATTTTCTCTAGGTGTCTTGTTTAGGGATGAATTCTGGAAGAGGCTGGAACCCTAACTTGGAGGAATCATATCTCCTAGAATATAGAGGATGTGAGGCTGAATTTTGGATACATTATTAATAAGTATTTTTTATCCAGTCTCTTCAATTTTTATCTCTTGAAACTTCGCCAATATTGGGATATAGGGAATATACCAAAACTTAGAAGTTTTAGTATTTAGGGTTTTTCTAGCTCTGGGTCAAACTAGAGTTTGACTTTCTTAGAGTTTCACCCAACCACAAATATTGATCCAAGTCTCTAAAATTCGATTTTGATGAGAAGAGAAATCCTATGCTGGGCTCACTAAAAAATTCTTCTTTTGCAAGAAGCCCTAATTTCCCACATGGAAAACTGAAAATGCTCGGAATCGAATTCTGCTTCGATAGAAAGATGCGCCCTTCAATGGAGAGTCAGCCTAGCCTTTTTTTGTTGATAGATTATGGAGATAGAACCAAAAAGTAAGAAGCCCTAGATTCTATAGCTGCACAATGTCTTCTTTTCAGGGTGGCTCTGATACCATGTTAAATTTTCATATGCTTAGCTAAGACATCAGTATTTCATTTCATTTTTCATAACAAAAGCATATAAACAGGATCGCTGAAAGATAGACAAGCACAACCATACAAAAGGAACACAAATATTTATCCTGGGAAAACCCTAAAGGGAAAAACCCAGCAAAATATTCCTCAATATAGATGCCCCAAAAAGATAAAAGATAAAACTAGCAAGGAGATCAAATCCTGATCCTCCTCCTTCTCCAGCTACTTCTCTTCTCCACTAATATGCTACACAAGTGAGAGTGTGTGTCATAAATGAGGAGCACTACACCTCTATTTATATTCATCTGTTCACTTAAGTTAACTCATCTGTCATGTAGGCTCGAGTTAATCATGTAGGCTCAAGTAACCACACTGGGGTGCTAATGACCCACCTTCAATTAGAGGGGACTGCCTCATGACTCTTATTAGTTCTTCCGATTAGGAGCATCGAGGTACAAAGTAATACAAGTGGTTCTCCCGGTAGGACCATCGGGGACCACAAAGAAATACATATAGAATATTCTTCGAAGTTACAATATTTCAACATGACCAAGGCTAACATGTCTATGATATGACTGCCATAAAATCCTCTGGACAAAGGCCAAAACCAAAACCAATTAAACACAAATAGATACGTTCTAATAAAAGGTACATTCTTTATTCAACCCAAAGGTAATTTTTGTATTCAACCCAAAGGTATGTTCTATATTCAACACAAATAGATACGTTCTACCATATTAGCATAAGCTACCATATCAGCCAATTCTAGAAAAATGAAACATATTTTTATATAATTTTGAAGGCTACCAAAATAAGCAAGCAAAAGAAATTCAACACATATTTCAAAAAGAGTTGAATGAAATAATAAAAGCATACCCAACATTATAGTTGACACATTTTATATGAAAATCAGTGTGAAACATTCAATCATGTTTGTAAGTTTATCTCTGGCCAACCTACCTTAGATATAGCCACAACTAGACCGATACAAATAATTATCAGAACCAAGGGCACTCCAGAAGTGCACCACAGGAAAAGTAATCTAGACAAAAAAAAATCACCACGACGAAGGTAAGATTTGAGAATAGATAAATGTTGTATGGTGGTTCTACTATATTTGGACACACATGTGCTATAAGCAACAACAATTAGAAGATAACCAATTAGCTAATTTTTAGTTATTATCCCTTGACTCTTTTACAAGGAAAGTTGAAGAGAATGAGACAAACCTATTCTCCCATAATTTAGCCTCCCTGCTAACATGAACTTCCTCAATCTTCTCGATGGATTTCAAAGTATTTTGAACATTTCTATCATATCTCTCAGGCCTTTTTCTTCTTCATAGAACTTGAAATAGAACCATGCCAGCAGAGTGTGTTCAAGTTGTTCCATGCCCAATCTTCACCATAAAGTTGTTTATTGAGTTTTTTCAACATTTGCATCCACCAATAATCAAAATGTACTATCAAAAACTAAACTCAAGTAACATGTTGTATACAATATTCAAACAAGTACATAAGAACTATCTAGCTCTATATAGTTGTAATATGTGATATGGAAACCACTAGAAAATTATGCTCACTGTGTTGAATTTGATGCATCAAACAAAGTTAGAGTAGGTCATATCTCGGAGATGGGACAAATAAAAAAACACATGAATTGATAAATCAAATCCCTTGTTTCCCAGAGAGAAGACATTTGTGTTCATTTTACATTCATTTGTGGTCCTTTACAAGTGTTATCAAAACCAGCTGGTTTGGACCAAAATGACCAAGTCTGACCAGTCATTCCCCTATAAACCAGTCCAAAGTAGTTTAGGTCTAGTGTCTTCCCAAACCTAGTTCAGATCAGAACTAGTCCATCCAGCCAGTTAGGGACCCCTTTCCCCTGCAACACTTGAGCTCTGTCTGATTCTAAGAAAGAAGCACAGAAGAAGAGGATGCTTAATGACACCAACTGATTAAAACAAATTTGATGCCCAATGTTTCCAACATACTTAAAACATATAATCCCAACAGTTTTTTAATCCATTCACCAAGTGAAAGCAAACTTCAGAGACTTGGACTCAAGCCAATTATGTCTAATAAGTGAAATGTCGAATGAGTTATGTACTTTTTCACTATAAATTATTTTTGGACACTATAGGCCATTTGAAGCCTCAACGTTTATGCATGTTCGTTCAGATTCTATGTATCTAAGAACTTATATCTCAATATATTTTTGCAATTTGCACCCTCACATGGAATACAATCATCATGCTAACAATTTTTTTTTTAAACTAGGTGGAATTTATTTAAACCATAAACAATTTTCTACACATTTAACAAACCAAAACAAATGATAGTATCATATTGTGAAGACTCCATGCACAAAACATTACTTGGTCCAACAACATAAACATATTCATGATTGTTCCAGCTAAATTGATGGAATATTGACCAAGAGCATATCCAAGTTGCTTTTATAGATTAGTAAAGCAACACAATCCATCCAATCTTTCACTTATTGAGCATTTCCACTACCAGAAGACCATGTAATGAAGAGATGGAACTAGAGTGGAAAGGGCACTTTCTTAGATTTTAGATTAACCTGGAAAAACTAAAGTTAAAAATTAGAATACCTGCTCATTAATATCATCTATATGCCAAATCTAAACCAAGTTGAAATACATGACCAGGATTATAGTGGCATGCACCAGATTATATTGAACATCTAACTCTTGAACCTGTTGTCACTAACATATAAAATGTAGCTTAGAAGAAACATTATCGATGTTGTCTAATTAAGATCGAGAAGTGATAAATCGATAAATATAGCTTTCATGGGATCATCAAGTTTATCTTTAAAAACAAGGATCCATCCAATGAAGCTTTTATTTGCAGCTGCCAGCTACAAAATTTTAGGGGATGGACACCTTGTGGCAAAGATTCCTCTAAGTTGGTTTTCTATAATGATTGATAGGGCTATGATCATCGTCTTCATTGATACGTTTGTTGAGGGTTTGTTGCACATTTGGATTTGGTGATCATTCTAAACAACCCTGGTTCCTTTAGGAAAATATATTGAGAAACATTTCAAGGGATGGGTCTTCCCTCACAGTTATCCATATTAGTTAAATTATCAAGGAATTAAATTACCATAAATCTTGTTTCAAAATTTATATAACAATAAGGTTACATTTCATACCATTACATTGTCTACATGATTAACATTTGGAAATAATTCCTCATCTTTTAATAGTTTTTTTTTCAAATAAAATGTTCATTTTTCAATGTTAGAGAAAAAATAGACATACAAGACATACAATATAAAAACAAGAAAATGCATGCTAAATATGTTGTTCGATTATACAATAATACATATTGTTCTGTGTCTTCATGATCAAGGTGTGATAAGTAAATTAACGTCTCCCTTATTACCTGCATATATAGAGTCCAACAAAGAATGAAATCAGTATAAAGTTAACACAAGAATAGTTAATACAACTGACACAAACTAGCTCCTTCATCTTAGCTTGAAGGTCTTAATTGAAATAGAATAGATATGCTTTTATCATCTTTTTTATAGGAGTTGTCTTTGCACTCCTCACTGTTGTACTTAACAGTCACATTGACCTATTTGCAGCCATTTGTTGGAAACTAATGAATCTCATCTTATCTTATCTTATGGTCTATATTGTATTTAGTGAATGCACATGTGATCGACAGATGTGTTATGCCAATCATTTTATTGCTACGTGGATCATGACAAGTGATTTTAAGCCATGTATTAGTTATTACGAAGACATCATTAGGAAGTTCTTGTCAGCTGGGTACATGGACCTCATGATTTATGGCACTATTTCCCTGTTTGGAATTTGACAATAAAAGGATCCCAATGTGATTGACAACATTGCCAAGCAAAAAGAGTATGAAAATAGATGATTATGTGTTTTTTATAACTTTATACCCCTTGAACCTAGGAAAGTGAATCAAATAGAAAGACAATATACTTGGTTACTTCAAAATATTCAGAACATGGGAATCATTCATCTATGTGGGGACGATTTATAAATTAGAAGGTATCCATACCTTGTATTGTACAAGGACATCATTATCTTTCATAGTCTCTGTAACAATATTGCCATTCTCGTCTTCTAGAATCAGAACCTCTTATGTCTTATCCATACGACAAATCATCAGCATCTTGAGATTTGACATTGGTCCAGCATATAACTGCCTGTGTTGCGTAAGTTGAGAACCTAGCCCATCAACCATGCCTGAAAGTAATGGAACCTGCATGGGCAAGAAATTGATAAGCCACTTTAGTATTTTTGAAATATCACAACAAATAAAATAATCAAACTTCTATCAATGTTTTCATACAATTTAAGATCATGTAATCAGATAATCATTAATGAAGTACTTAACCATTAGAAAATATAAACTATCAATATTCAATACAAGTCAATATTTGGAACCAAAGACCTCGATCTAATCCAAATAAATTATAAATCAATGACAGCTATAATGAAAATACAAAATAATTCCCTTGGCTGAGGACATGCTAAGGGAGTCCATCCCAAGCATTTGCTATGTGTGGGACAAAAAAGAACCATATATTAGTGCATGGAAACCTATATTATGATATATATGTTAAGCAATAAAAAAGAGTATTAAGAGGTCACTGAACTAAACAGTCCTATGGATGCTTTACAACATAGAAAAAATAAAATTGACAATACTACTAAAAAGAACCATACAAACTTTAATGTTCTTTACAAATCAGAATTTTCTTGAGATAAATAAGAATAGAGGACATGGATTAAAACATGATAATGACAAGTATCAAATATGCTTTACCTGGAGGCCCATAACATTGGCAGCTGCAGTAGGATTGTAAGAAGAATGGTGTGCTTCAAAAATTTCTGAAACCAAGTCATTCCAATCATCAAGGCAAACCTGTAGCAAAACCAGAATAATCAAAAGAAACCCATGTTTGTTACCATGTAGTATTGAAGAAGAAAACACTAATTCACATCAAAAAACTACCTTGAAAACTTTAGTATCATCAACATAAGAAATACTGATTAAGTACTGAAGACCCATAAGTAGTGCTACCATATTTTCAGGGGTAGTTTCAAGTATGCGAATGTTTGACTGCAGTGAAGCAATCAAAGTTACAAATACTATTGCAAGAAGCAATGACACCATTAAAAATACTTTGAGTCATTATGTCGACTGTTAGTTTTAGTATTTCAAAAAACATTACAAAGAGTTCAAGTCAAACATAAATAATTAATATTGTAATTGAACTCATAACCATGCATCACAAAAATAAATGAAGATGTCCAAATAAGTAAGATGATCCTTTAATGTAAAGTGATAAAAACCTTACCTTGTAAAATGAGGTGAAGAAGAGTGCCAAGTTTTGAATAAATTCATATAAAAAAGGAAACAAATAAATGCATTACTACAGTGTGTTCTTCTTAATAATAATTACAAAACAACCAACTGCACCTTTGCAACACCCTCAATCATAAATCACAGAAGGTGTTTCTTAAAGAGAGTAGTTATATGTTTTGCTGTGAAACACAAATAAATTTCTAATAAGGAACATATATTTATCAATGTCAGAAAAAATACCTGTTCTTCAGTTGAACCATTTTCATAGGCCTCTAGGATATTTGCCCCTCGTGGAAGTATGGCCTAACCCGCATGCATATTATAAGCAACAAACACTTAGGCAAATCAACAAAGTTATAATATTGTGAAAATAATAATATAATAACAATGACAAATCTTTATACAATAGGAAATCCATCCAAAACCCATACACCAGTGACCAAAATAAATTATACCTGCAACTGCGACATGAAGAAAGTATAAAGCTTAACAAATTGTGCATCATAAAAATCTCCAAAATTAAGTGTTGCAACCTGAGCCAAAAAACAACTAGTAGGTGATAAAAGAAGTATAGATGAAACAAATATACTTCGAGTAAACATGAAAAAAATATGTATTAATTACCCTCACTTCTAGTCTCATTATGGCCCACTATATGAATGCATTTGATAGGGATTTTTGACAAACACTTTGTGTGTGACTGCTGTAACATCCTGTCAATTTTTATAATACTATTGTACCATTTTTATTGGTTTATTGTGTCGTTTTAGCAAGCAATAATGTATGGCATTTTATGTGGTACAAATAGTTAATTAACAGCAATAATGACATACAATAACCAATCTTAACAACACTTCATATATGCAATTTATTTGAAATAACAAGTTGTATGCCTAGAAAATGATGGACTTTTAGCAAATACACTTGAAGACTAAAAAATTCACCATTGATCAATCAACACAATAGGCACAATATTTTTTATCCTCGGGAAAAATTTTAATGGAATAAAACCCCAACAAGAATAATCTTCCTTAAATATGAGATGACTGAGTTTTACTTGAGAAACATTAGAGTAGACTTCACAATGAAGCCCTTAGGGCTTGTTACATGCTAAGAGAGAAAAAAAGACCTCACTAAAATATGAATAAATCCCACTGAAGACTGCTATAGGTAGATACGACCTGGATGAAATCCCTAAGATGATGTCAACCCTCGACCCTTAAAAAAATAATGGCAGCCTTGATCCTAAATAAAATTGGTGATGTCAACCTTCAAACAATCAGTGGCAGCCTAATTACTGTGTCTTTTATGGCAGCCATGCTAAGGCTTCAAAAACTCCACGATAGCCCTACTAGGGAATGATCAAACTCTCAGATGACTGGAACAGGCCTCACCAGTCTAGGAATAGATATTGACATCCCTACTAGGGAAAAATCAGACCCTCGGATGGCTAGAACAGGTTTCAGAAGGCTACGAGCAGATATCAGCATCCCTACTAGGGGAAAATAAGAACCTCACCTGAGTGAGAGAGGTTCAGATAGGGCTGCGGCTGAGAGAGATAAACCCCAACAGTGGTTCGACTAAGAGAGAAGGACTTCAATATTGTTGTAGCTGAGTTCCAATGTCTGAATAAGACCTAGGGCAGTCCCTGGATTGTTCTTTGGCTTCAATGGCTGATCAACACTTAATGATAGATATGAGGCGAAAGATAACTAGTAGATTGACGACCCCGAACAAATTTCGGATATCAAATATTAAACCTAGTATCAAAAAATTAAACAAAAGATTGATCTATTTCACATGAAAGTTACATTTGTAATTGTTTTACCTAGTATCAAAAGATTAAACCAAATGCTACGGGAATTTAAAAACTCAACACCCTTGATGAATTTTATGAGCGATTCAAGGAAATATTCATGAATATTTGGTAAACCTTATTTGAATAGGTATTCCTTACCAAGCTATTGAAATTTGTTGAATAGCCTCATGATGATATTTCATTGTTATAGAGGATAAAGCTATTGGATTTTTGAAAACGAGAGTGTACTTAGCTAGGGAGAGGCTCTGAATGTTGGGCTGAAGGCTTCTTTAATTTGCTTCTAGTGGTTTTATATTTTTTTTACTTGTGCTGCATTTGACTGGTAGATGGAAATCAAAAAATATATTTATAATAGAAATGGTGATAACTTACAAAGATATACGTTTCCCTACCAGAAATCAAGTCTACCTTCGTGCAAAACTCCCTTGCTGTGTACCAATTTGCATGGATAATAGATAAATTATGTTACAGGTGTTGCATGTTGAAATGAACTAATATAATGGAAAGTGATGCAATTAAGAAAAGGGATGAATCTTTCCAAGAAAAGGAAGAGCTTTTCCACAAGTTCGATCAAATTTCAAAGTAGAAGGACGAGCTTGAGAGAGAAAATTAAATTCTTGAGGGAATTCGCCCAAGAAACTGCAGGAAAGGTCAATGGTTTGGAACTTAGATTATCTAATGATTTTGAGAAATGTATATTTTTTGAGCAAGCAATTCGCATTTCTAAAGATCATGAATTACTCGAGAGAATAATGAAGATGCTTAATGATCAAAGATTCAAAACTCACAGAATTCACAAACAACATAATCTATTTCATATGACCCCAAATCATCTTGCGAATACCAAAATGAGTTTTCAAATAATCTCCATGAAGATATGGAAATGGATGGGAATCTGCAGGCCTCCTTAGCTGGGGCAAGGGCTGTGTCAGATCTTGTCGAGTCAGTAGAGGCAATGTTTAGGGATTATGAGCAAAATAACAGGAGGGAAAAAAAGAGTTAGAGAATAGTGTTATAAGTTTAACAGAAGAGAATAGGGACAGTATTAAATTTGTTAGGAGTGCTTTAGCAGAGAAGGAAGCATCTAGGAAGGCCATCTCTAAATCAAAAGGAGGCAGTGACCAGAGGAAAGTTGCAATTTTCCAAATAGCGGAAAGAGGGTTGCAGACAGTTGGATTTGGATTTAGGGTTGGGCCATTTTTCCAAGGGGATTCCTGAAAGTGTGGCTTTCAATGGAGGAGGGACACCAGAAAGTGGAGGAGGAACACCAAAGAATGATGGAGAAGAGGAGGTTTTCAGCCTGGCCTTTTCTATCGAAAGTATAATAAAATCAACATGACTTGAAATAACAGAATTGCGACATTCCCTTGAAAAAGAAGCATAATACGACACGGGTTTCTGCTTGAAAAAGAAGCACCTTGAAAGTATTACCATTTATTGAACACATTTAAAATATTTTCATACATCAAATATTAATTTCATAACATTGAAGGCTTGATGAAAAACCCCGGTCCTATGAGTGAATTAGTGTGAAATGTAGGTACCCTTTTCTTGATGAGAGATCAATTATTTGATTAAAAAATTCTTAGTACCTAAGGCCACCAAACATTTTTGGATTCGAAGCTGAGAGAAAATGTAGAGAGGATCCTTCCGATCTGCCAGGACGCCCATGTAACAAAACTTTCTTGGTCAATTTTTTCTCTGGGTTGCACAAATATATTTGCTCCTCCTCATCAACCATCATTTCCCACCTGCTGTTTTCTACCACCTAATAAAATGTATTGCATTATGGGCTTCCTATATCATGGAATTCACACCATTCTGCAACCCCTTGGCCTTCATTTAACCTCCACATGCGCATACAGCTAGGTTTCTCTCCCTTCTGTATTAAAACCACTCGCCCATGGCATCCACTTAAATAAAGAGATGCTGGGTCATAGCAGAATTTTGTGCAATCCTTTGGCAGTGTAATTTATGTCCAACTTCTCTCTGCAATAGTGAATGCTACCATGAAATAGATGGCATTTCATTCGATTATCCAGTAAATTTTTCCTTTGGAACAGAGACCTTTTCCATGAGGTTGAATGAAGTGGGGAACATTCATGGAAACCTCGGTCAAAACATTGGACTCTGAATCATAAATTTTCAGCACCATTGAATTCCCACTTCATTGTTGAAACTCATCGGCATTATTTTCACCCAGCAGGATAGCGCAATGCCTCAAGGTAGAATCGAAGGTCATTGCAATGAAATACCATCCTGGGTCAACATGGGTAGGGCTAGGGAGTCGTCTCTAGGTTCTAGTAGCAGGATTTCCTGTGGAAAGATCTAACCTATCTCCCCATATATGAGAGCATCAGATGCTCTGGCATGCATCCACAAGGATTTGGTCATTGGGAAAATGGGATTTGTAAATGTTGAACCACTATCTACCGATTCTATGACCCACATTTCCAGATATCAGGAGCCATGAATAAGTTGAATAAAAAAATCCAGAGATGGAATTGACTGAAAATAATGGATAGATTCTTTACTAAGGCATCGCCCACAGATAACAGATAATTCCACCTTTTGCAGACAATCCTGATTCTTGCAATATCCCGAACTGGAAGCTTAGCTAAAATCGAACACACCAACCCATTGGCCAGGGCTTCCTTGTGATCTGCTTCTATTTCCATCTGTGAATCGACATTTTGTGCTCTAAAATCTCACCGCCTCTGAACCATATGAACTGGTTGGCTTTATTTCTTTATAAGAAGTGATAAATTTGACTATTTAAGATCCGTATTTGGCCACTCGTTTGTCTCTCATTTGTGTGTCCGTATTTGGCCACTGGTTTGTCTCTTGTCTGTGTGTCCATATTTGGCTGTCATCTGTCTCTTGTGGTGTATGTGTTAGAATTTATTGTCTTGTATGTGTGTAGACTTCTAATTTGATAAGGCTAGTACATAGTTTGTGGTCAGATGGGCATAGGGCATGGGACATGGTGAAGGTTAAGAGATAGTTATAAAATGGAAGATAGGTTAGATTTTTTTTTTATTCTTTGTAATTTTTTAGTTATTTATGTTTAACTATATGTTATCTTCACATTCTTCCTATTACTCCTGTATTGTTAGAGTTATCCAATCACAACCTAACTACCACTTATTATGCCCTCGATGGGGGACATTTATATTTCATCGACTTGGATTAGTTTTTTCCTTGAAAACCTTGGTAAGCCTAAAGTTTGGATTTATTTTTAATAAAATTTAAATGAGACTATGATATTTTGTCCAGTGTTTATTGCCTAGAAAAAGATGTCGTGACGCCTTGGTAATTCGCTTTAGGAATTGGCGGCTGTATGACGTGAGGAAACATTGAAGGATGCATTCACGGGAAGCATTTTATTTTGTTATGGTCGAAGTTTGGAAAGTCCTTTTTTTGTATGATATGATTTTTGGGTGGATTACATTTATTTTTAAAATCCTATTTATCTTTTTGTTGATTGGTTCTTTACAACCTTCATCCATCTAACGTTGTCTTGGGGTGTCGTGCCCCAGGCCTCAGTGGCTGCCTATCGTCAGCAAACATTGAATGTGTGTCCTCTTAAGATGAAATAGGGTCCTATGGTGTAAGAAGATGATTGGATGATTTATAATTTTGTATTATGGTGTATTGGATCCCAATTCCAGATTACATAAATATCCAAAATCAAAATCTCAGTCTTTAATTCAAATTTACTTTATGACAATACAAAATTTATTGGTCATAGGGTTGTACTTACTACATTCAAGTATGCATTTATAAAAAACAAAATTCTAAGCTTGGTACCCACTTATCCATGTATTGTGGGTGCCAAATGTCACATTGAAAATAAAAGATTGAGAACTATCCCAATTAACATGAAACATCTTGCAGTATTTGTCCTCCAACCTGGCTTATCCAGTGGCCTAGATACTTCTATAGTTAGAACATATACCGCTTGTGAGGGTTAGGTTTTTGAACCTAGTTTGTTATAGTCTTCTCCACCGTGCCTCCTGTTAACAATATTGTAACTTCAAAGAATATTCTATATGTATCCTTTTGTGGCCCCCGATGGTCCTACCAGGAGAACCACTTGTATTACATTGTACCTTGATGCTCCTAATTGGAAGAACTAATAAGAGTCATGAGGTAGTCCCCTCTAATTGTAAAGGTGGGTCATCAGCACCCCAGTGTGCTTACTTGAGCCTACATGTGTAACTCGAGCCTACATGATTTAACTCGAGCCTACATGTCAAATGAGTTAACGTAAGTAAATAAATGAATATAAATAGAGGTGTAGTGCTCCTCATTTGAGACACACACACACTCTCACTTGTGTAGCACATTAGTGGAGAAGAGAAGTAGCTGGAGAAGGAGGAGGATCAGGCTTTGATCTCCTTGCTGGTTTTATCTTTTATCTTTTTGGGGCATCTATATTGAGGAAGCTTTTGCTGGGTTTTTCCCTTTAGGGTTTTCCCAGGATAAATCTTTGTGTTCTTTGTATGGTTTTGCTTGTCTATCTTTCAGTGATCCTATTTATATGCTTTTGTTATGAAAATGAAATGAAATACTGATGTCTTAGTTAAGCATATGGAAATTTAACATGGTATCAGAGCTAACCTGAGAAGAAGACATTGTGCAGCTACATAAGCTAGGGATTCTTAATTTTTGGGTCTCTCTCCACAATCCATCAGCAAAAGTATGCTAGGATGACTCTCCATTGAAGGGCGCATCTTTTTGTTGAATCGGAATTCGATTCTGAGCATTTTCAGTTTTCAATGCGGAAATTAGGGCTTTCTACAAAAGAGGAATTTTTGAGTGAGACCAGCATAGTATTTTTCTCCTCATCAAAACCGAAGTTTAGAGACCTGGATCAAGAAATTTGGTTGGGTGAAACTCTGGGAAAGTCAAACCCTAGTTTGACCCCTAGCTAGAAAAACCCTAAGTACTAAAACAACTAAGTTTTGGTACATTCGCTATATCCCAAGATTGGCGAAGGATCAGGGTATGAAAATTACAGGGGCCAAATATAAAATCCTAAGGTACACTTTGTCCAAATTTCAGCCTTAGATTCGCTATATTCTGGGAGATATTATCCCTCCACGTTAGGGTTCTAGCCTCTTCCAGAATTCATCCCTAAACAAGACACCTGGGGATAACTGCAATATATTGGGATACAGAGGTCCAAATGGAATTCCTGAATATTTCATGGAAAGGGAACCGTCTATAATTTTAGTGGTCCAAATATCAGACTCATAAGATGAACTAGTGACACGTGGCATGCCATACAACTTTGCTGTTCTGAACAGTCCTGTAACAGGTCTCCTTGGGAAAAGGATCATAAATCACAAATGGTAAAACAAATTCTGATGAAACCTATGGTGTTGGATCAGGTACATGCGTAGTTACCTCTGTACGAAAATTTAGACACAGAGGATCAGTAATTTCGGAGATATCACAGAAACAGTAACAGGAATTTATGCAGAAGAAATTGGAAATCTAGGGCTTCCTGTTCCGGGAGCTTCCCTCTACTGTTTTCAGAAAAGGAGTACATTGGACAGATCCATTTGAAGAGATCTATCTGTCTATCCAATCAGATATGAAAGGTTCCAATTTTTGAAAATTAGGGTTTCTGTGACAAACCCTAGATTAGCGAGCTTCGAAACCAAGACGGACACCTCAAATCGGTAAGATCTAATCCTTTGCTATTTTCATTTGAGGTTCTCATTTCAAAGTGATCTATCACTTCAGCTTGATGATAAGCTTAGTGAAGTTGAAAAATTCCAATCCTAGAAGTATATGATCTCTCTGAAGAAAATGGTTTGGACACCTACATGAGTATAGAGGTTCCAGTTCCAAAGGGAGATGAGGCTAGAAGCCTTACACAAGAAGAACTTGGTCAAGGCCAAGAATATCATTGCTAATTCAGTCATGAATTAACTTGTACCAAAAGTGTCTCCCCAAAGACACTGAAGATGTTTGATTCCTTGACCAAGCTATTTGAAGATAAGAACTTAAATTAAAAGATGGCTTTGAGAAAACAGTTGAAGAATGTGAAGATCCAGAATGCAGAACAACTTGAAGCGGTAGAAGAAGAAGTGGAGAATGCAGAAGTGGTGATAGCCACCTTGAATGGCCTCTCAGGATCATGGGATTCATTCATGCAAATAATGTGTGCCAGAAGGAAGTAATTACTTTCAATAGACTTTGGGAAGAAGAAGAGGCTCGTCTCATAAGAAGAGAAGAAGAAAGATGGAAGCAATTGAAGATCAAGCTCTCACCATTCAAAGAAGATCCCTCAAGCGATGAGGAATAAGAAGAGCTCAATTCTTAAAGAACCTCTTATCCATCTTATCATCTGGATAAGAAATGATGATTTCATGAATGAAGAAGATGATGAAGCATAATGATTAAGGAGTCTACCCACGAAACAAACAAAAGATAAGTATTCAATTGTCATTTAATGATATTGTTTTGTTATGCATTTGATTATATTCAATTGATGTGTTATGCATGATAGGTTGTTTGCATTAATGACTGTATACTACTAATATGCATGTGATGGGTAAGTAGCTCATGGTGCTATACAACTCTCCATTGCTACTTATCAAACCTCTTTGCTGACATATTGGATTAGTGCACAATCTCAATAATGTCATGGTGGAGATGGAAGGAATCTAGAAAGTTTATGTGAGATATGGATGAATGTTGTATTGACTAAACAGTTGCATGATGCATAAGACTTGTCGTTATGCATATGTTTTATGAAATAGTTCTAACCATGCAACTGGTGCATTTGAATTGTAGGAAAGGTCATGTACAACCTCCTACAAGAAAAGAAGGATGAGACTTGTTCTGAAGAACAAGTGATGACAATTCAAGATTCACTCCAATAAACATGAATTTGAAGCTCCCAGGGTCAGAAACACCATGATGGAAGAAAGAGCTTCAGAGAGTGGTAGATCCACCTTGAAGGATGAAGACCACCATGGGTACAAGAGATAACTCAAGATGAAGAAAATAATGCTATGAAAGCAGCTATGATCAAAGAATAACAGTTGATCATGGGGAATGATGTATACGATATGATGGAACAAGTGTACAAAGCAAGGTTCATGATTCTCCCCAGAAAGAATAGACTATGACATGACATACTCTATTGACCAGTATATATCAAGCATAGAACCACCTGTACAGAATGAAGAGGGAAGATGATACTCCACTTCAGGGGGAGTGACTACATAAAATTATATCTGAGTTCGACATGGTACGACATGATGGATAGCTTTGTGATGGATCGAGACTTTACCAAGAGTAAAGTGGGTTCCAACCTTCAAGGTTGAATGTAGAAAACTAGGATATGTTGATGACCTGAGAAGACAAACTCATAGAAGATGTTATGATACTAGAATGATGTTTGGGATATAGTACTCAAACCAGAAAGAAAGAATGTGGTATCTTCCAAATGGATTTGCAAGATAAGATATGTTGCTGATAGAAGTAAGGTAAGAGTTGTGGCTAGAGGTTTCTATCAGAAAGAGGGAATTAATTCTGAAGAGACATTACTCTAGGAAGCAAGGTACACTTCCTTCAAAAATATCATGGTAGTTTCTTCCATGATGAAGAAAAGACAAGCCTTCCTTAATGGTATTATTGAGGAAGATTTTTACATCAAATAGTCATGAGGATTTGAAGTCGAAGACATATAGAATCAAGCATGAAAGTTGAAGAAAGCCCTCTATGGCCTGAAGCAAGCTCCTAGAACTTGGTATGGAAGAATATATAGTTTCCTGATGAGCATGGGCCTTTCCAAGAGTAAAGCCGATCCTAACCTTTCCTACAAGGTTGTAGAATATGTACCTGTCATTCTATTACTATATGTGGATGACTTATTCTTGACAGGGAATGAGAAACAGATCATGGAAAGCAAGAAGAAACTAGCAGAATAATTTGAGATGAAAGACCTTGGGTTAATGCATTATTTCCTAGGTCTAGAAGTATGGCAAAGTTCAGAAGGAACCTTTCTCAACCAGGGAAAGTACGTGGTAGATATATTGAAGAGATTCAATATGTTGGAATGCAAAGTCAAGGCCACACCCATGGACTCCAACCTGAAGCTGTTAGCTGATGACTCATTAGAGTTAGTGGATGTGACTCACTATAGACAGATCATTGAGTCATTGATGTACTTAACAAATACCAGACCAGAAATTTGTTTTGCTATGAACACCTTAAGTCAATATCTTGTTCAACCAAGACGGGTTCACCTAGTAGCTGCAAAACATGTGATGAGATATCTGAAAGGGACTATAGGCTTTGGTCTATACTATGATGGTAGCCATGAGTATAGATTGTATGACTACACAGATGCAGATTGGGATGGAAGTATCTCAGACAGGAAAAGCACATCAGGTAGATGCTTTTGTTTGAGGTCTACTATGAGTTCATGGTTTAGCAGGAAACAGTCCAGTGTTTCTGTTAGCATGGTTGAAGCAGAATACATAGCAGATTGCTCTACTAAGTTGTGAATCCATATGGCTTCAGAAGCTGATATCAGGTCTCTTTGACCTGAAGATGGACACTACAATGATTCTATGTGATAAACATAGTTGTGATGACAAAGAACCCTGTGTTCCAATGTAACACGTAGAAATCCGGTATTTCTACATACAAGATAAGATGCAGATGATGATACTGTAGATGCATACGATGGTGATTCAGTATTTCTATACTGAATATAGAGATGACGATGTTTCAATATTCCCATACTGAAGATATAAATGATGACGATTTTAGTATTCCCATACTGAAGATATAGATGATATTTTAGTATTTACATACTGTAGATACAGATGATGGTGATTCAGTATTTCTATACTGAAGATATAGATGATGATGCTTTCAGTATTCACATACTGGAGATACATATGGTGATAGTTCAGTATTCACATACTGAAGATGTAGATGATGATGGTTTGGATGATGATGTACTAACTAAGCCTCTGCCTTGAGTAGAGTTCGAACACTTTCGAGACAAGCTTGGTGTGGTTCGAAAAGATCTTCCCCGAAAGGGGGAGTAGTGATGTTGCAGTGGGATTGTATCATCCCTGGGCACTTTCCCTAAAGTGATCCGGAGACCTCAGTATTCGAGAATGAAGAGGGATTGTATCATCCCGGGACATCTGTCCACAATAGATCCGGTGACCTTGGTCCTCGAAAACGTGGTGGGATTGTATCATCCTTGGGAACTTGCCCTAAAGTGATCCGGAGACCTCGGTCTTCGAGAATGAAGAGGGATTGTATCATCCTGGTACATCTATCCATAATAGATCGGGTGACCTCGATCCTCGAGAATGTGGTAGGATTGCATCATTCTTGGACATCGTCCTAAAGTGATAGGGACTGATTCTCCCGTAATCAATCCGGTGGCTTCAGTCCTCGAGAATGTGGTAGGATTGCATCATCCTTGGACATAGTCCTAGAGTGATAGGGATTGATTCTCCCGTAATCAATCCGGTGGCTTTGGTCCTTGAGAATGTGGTAGGATTGCATCATCCTTGGACATAGTCCTAAAGTGATAGGGACTGATTCTCCCGTAATCAATCCGATGGCTTCGGTCCTCGAGAATGTGGTAGGATTGCATCATCCTTGGACATAGTCCTAAAGTGATAGGGACTGATTCTCCTGTAATCAATCCGGTGGCTTCGGTCCTCGAGAATGTGGTAGGATTGCATCATCCTTGGACTTAGTCCTAAAGTGATAGGCACTGATTCTCCCGTAATCAATCCGGTAACTTCGGTTGTCGAGAATGTGGTGGGATTGTATCATCCTTGGACTTTAATTCCAAAAGTGATCCAAAGACTTTTTGTCTTTGAGTTGTGGATTGCAGGTTTTTACTGATGATGATGATGCCGTACTGATCGAAAGATCAGAGTATGATGATGATGACGTACTGATCAAAAGATCAGAGTATGATGATGATGACATACTGATCGAAAGATCAGAGTATGACGATGATGACGTACTGATCTAAAAGATCAGAGTATGATGATGACGCACTATGATTATTATGTTTCTGATGGAAAGGTCAGAGTATGATGATGATGTTTCTGATCGAAAGATCAGAGTATGTTGATGATGTTTCTGATCGAAATATCAAAGTATGATGATGATGTTTCTATGTTGATGATGTTTTTGATCGAAAGATCAGAGTATGATGATGATGTTTCTGATCGAAAGATCAGAATGTGATGATGATTATGATCTACATATCAGAATATGATGATGATGATGTTGCTGTTGATCGAAAGGGCAAAGTGTTGATGATGATATTGCTGATTGAGATGTCAAAGTACTAAAGATGTTGTTGCTGATTGAAAGGTCAAGGTGTTGAAGATGTTGTTGCTGATCAAAAAGTCAAAGTGCTGAAGATGTTCTTGATCGAAAGGTCAAAATGCTGAAGATGTTTTTGCTGATCGAAAGGTCCAAGTGCTGAAGATGTCGTTGCTAATTGAAAGATCAAAATGCTGAAGATGTTGCGGATCAAAGACTGAAGATGTTGTTGATGATGAAGACTGAAGATTGAAGATGAAGACTACATGATGTTGAAAAGATTCCAATTATTTATAGATGTGTTACCCTGTTGATGTTGATGAGGTCCCCTATCTCTACTCTTGTTGTTGTTGATGTTGCTGTAGAATACCCTTCTCGTTAAGGGGGAGTGTTAACAATATTGTAACTTCGAAGAATATTCTATATGTATCCTTTTATGGCCCCTGATGGACCTACCAAGAGAATCACTTGTATTACATTGTACCCCGATGCTCCTAATCGGAAGAACTAATAAGATTCATGAGGTAGTCCCCTCTAATTGTAAAAGTGGGTCATCAGCACCCCAGTGTGGTTACTTGAGCCTACATGTGTAACTCGAGCCTACATGATTTAAATCGAGCCTACATGTCAAATGAGTTAACTTAAGTAAACGGATGAATATAAATAGAGGTGTAGTGCTCCTCATTTGAGACACACACACACTCTCACTTGTGTAGTGCATTAGTGGAGAAGAGAAGTAGCTGGAGAAGGAGGAGGATCAGGCTTTGATCTCCTTGCTGGTTTTATCTTTTATCTTTTTTGGGGCATCTATATTGAGGAAGCTTTTGCTGGGTTTTTCCCTTTAGGGTTTTCCCAGGATAAATGTTTGTGTTCCTTTTGTATGGTTGTGCTTGTCTATCTTTCAGTGATCCTGTTTATATGCTTTTGTTATGAAAATGAAATGAAATACTGATGTCTTAGCTAAGCATATGGAAATTTAACACCTCCAGGTGTGTTTTGTGCCGCGAAGCTTCCGTGCCAATAAACGAAACATATAATGTAATTGATGTTAGTTGGGGAATGTAGTGAGCCAAGGAATGGAGCCAACCCTCCCTCCACCCATAGCTCGAACAACTTTCTTTCTGAGTCTGGGGTGGGTAGGAAACAAATGAGGAGCTCCTGTGAATGCAATCCATGCATGCATCTACATATCCTATCTTGTGTGTCATTGGCATGTTAAAATATTTCTCTTATGTGTCTCCTGAATATATATGAGAATAGTCTGGTGCATAATTCCTTTAAGCAGGCCACTGATTTATCGAATGCATATTGGCCACACCTTGAACAATGACCTGAAATAGTGTCTCCTATATACCTGGCTGAAATAGTGTATCATGAAACAATAGATCACCAATCAAGTGGAACAAATGGAAGAGCAAGCAAGGTCAAGATTATCTAAATTCACTTCAAGGTGAAAGCTAGAACATGATTGTTATTGATGTAGAATGAAATGGCCTCCACATATGAGCATTGAGATTCATTGAACAAGTCTCATGCTAATATTCTGGAAACTGGATTCATACATTTGGTCAATGCATGCATGTGCATGGTCTAAACGTGGCAGATCACTGCTTAGCTCCCAAAAGTCTTTGTAAAATGGACTACAAGTCCCATCACACCCATGGGAAGAACTATATAATATGAGACTGACCTAATTGTAACATAATAAATGTTGCTTATGAAGGATCCTCTGTAAGCGTGAATATATTTCCCTTAGTAGATGCATGTGATTGAACGTATGTTTTTACATATGCCTTTGTTTCAACCTACTATAACAATAATTTTTATATTATATGTGGTTTTGATAATATGAGGTCCAATTTGAATTGCATAATGGTAATACGAGGTCTAGTTTGAATTGTATATAAAGACATGTAATAATGCGAGCTGGCAAACTAGTGAGTTCTTAATTTTACCTGAAGAGGATTTGCAAAAATATCACTATAAAATCATAGAACCAATTTTTATGTTTGTACCATCAAAGCTATGGTTATAGGTTATTATTCTGATTCAATTTCCAACCAGCACATTCTGAGGAACAATATTTAAAATTTATAAAAAAAAATTAAAGTAATTTAGTATCTTCTACATTTACACATTGAATGAATCTCCGAGCTTAATGGATGCCCAATATCGAATCCATGGGGTTCAAGTAACAAAAGATAATTTAAAAAAATAAATGGTAATGTTGAATCTATCAATGTTATTAACAATCACCATGTGCAGATGGTTTGTCAGATTACTTAGCGTGCATTTGAGTTTGAATATGGCAGCCTTAGTTATATGGTTATATGGAAGGCCCACAGATCACAAGGAATAATAACGAATAATTAAAACTTTGATTTTTGAATTTATATGTTTTACCTATTCTAAACTTGAGCTAATTATTTTTATTTTTCATTTTAATTTTTTAATTATAAATCTATTATATAACTTACCCAAACCTACATATTCAAATCAACTCAATGTGACACGGGCTGATAACGATGTTTATACTGATAATCCAAAATAGAGCAACATAGAGAATCTTATTCATTTAATTTGCAAGGCATAATATTCATTTTAATTTATATAAAAAACAACATTGTGAATTGACTAATAGAGCAATGTAAATTCTCCTGATGCTACGTACAGTATAGGGCATATGGAAAATCTCATAATCTCCTCGTAGATAACAAGTGTATCCATGATAAGAGCGAATCTCGTAATCTCCTCGTAGCTAAGAGAGTGTGACCTTCGTGAGATCCATATGTTCGTGGTCAAGCTAAGGTCAAACTGCTCTTCACCAGCACCAGACGCTGTATATTCATTTAAAGTGGAATACAAATGTGCAATGCCATGATTCCACTCTTCTCTTGGAATGCTAATCCATTGTTATTGTTAATGACACACGTCCTTGCAATGTGGGTATCCAAAGGCATGCCAGAAAACTATTAAGGCTTTTTTTAAGTCAGGCTAGTTAATTTAAATTATATTAACTTGTAATTTACTGAACCGTTTCTTATACATGATAGTTTCTTATAAGCCAATTGCATTAACTAGACATTTTTTTATTTAAGCAAGCTACATTAACTTTTAAGATAGGAAAAACTCATTATGCTAACTTTAAAGCATTGGTTAATTACAATTAACAAAATACTTTAGTTTAACCTAGGTGACAATGTCGGGGACATTGCCACCTTGTGGCTCTTGTTTTTTATATTTTTTTATAATTGTTTATTTTGAATTTTGAACCACTGCCATAGAATCAATCTCGACAGTACACTTGTCTCATCCTCATTCGTAGGTGAAAAAGCATAGGCCTTAGTCCACCCAACTCTCAAATAAAAATGTTTTATAATTTTTTTAATAATTATTATTAGGATTAATATAAAATTTAATTAATTTGTGTTTTATATAAATATAATAATTTGTGTTTTAAATAAATTTAAAATTTGTTTTATTATTATATAATATTTGTTTTAATGGTATTTTTTGTTATAGGAGTATATATAATAAACTTGGAACGAGGTCGTTGGCTGAGAAGAGTTGTGCACATCGTGAATCAAGTGAGTGGTGACGTTAGATGCAAAATTTACCTCGCCACTAATTTATAAATGAGGCTTAACTTGATAGTGATAAGGAGGGGTCATCGCTGCATGACACGTATCATATTTTGTGAGGTCACTCCTGTAAGAGGTCGAGAAATATACTTACCTAAAACTTCGAGATGAAGTTGGGCCTCTACCTTTACTGCATATGGATATGAGACTAATTTTGGGTCAACACCCTAGTTTAATTATAATTGAGTCTTTGATTGGTTAAAATATTGTTCTTGGTGCTTCTACCAGTTCAATTATTATTGGATGAACTGTTACGACATTTAAAGGAACTGAGCCTGGTGAAGCTACGTCGACTGGTGTAGCTAGTTTGACGGTCACAGATCATGATAGTTATAGTGATGTTAGAAAAGCACATCAGTATGGGACTTGAGACTCTTACATTGAAGGATCAACAACTAGCTATGATGCTTCCAGGTATTGATACGGTACTGGTTCTAGCTATACTTAATTTGTAATTGTAAGAGCCTAATTTTCCTTTTGCATGCGCTTAATGATTTGCTTCAATGGTGCAACAGGGATAAAGATGGTCAAGGGAAAATTCATGCAATTGCTCTGCCGGATATCTGAAGATTGAGGTACATGGCACCAATACTACTAATAGAAGGTAGACAATTTACAAATTTTACACTTCATTGTCACAATTACAATTTTCCATGACACAATTAAAAATGACTAAGATAAATGACTAATTCATATTCTTTTAGCTAGTCATTTTTTGTGTCGTGACTAAATTAGTCATTTATGTTAGTCATTTTTAACTCTGTCACTTATTATCTAGTCATATTTGTTAACTAGTGACTAAATTAGTCGTTAATTTTAGTCATTTATAGTTGGGTCAATCAAAATTGCTCATATTTAGTAGTAAATCACTTGAAAAACCTATGGTGACTAGAATTTTTGGTGACGTAGTAGCTAATTCCTCATTTTCTACTAGTGATTGATCGATATGTTCTTTAATCAACATTAGGTGAGGGATCATCCTTGCTAAGTTTACAACCAACAACCATAGGCATACTAATAGATGAAGAATCTTCCATCTGAAATATCTTCAACATCTCCTTCAAATACTTCTCTCGGGATAGAAATAAACCTTCACAACTATGAATAATGTAGAGAATAAGAAATAATGACAATTCTCCTATCATTGACATCTCAAACTTAGATTGCATGGCATTAGAAAACCATTGAATAGAAGAATCATTAGTGCATCCAAAAATAATGTCATCCACGTACACCAAAACAACAAATAAATCACCACCTTCATATTTGATGTACAAATTATTGTCAACAATTCCTTTCTTGAATCCTTTGTCCTATTGATACTTATCCAGTCTATAATACCAGTATCTTGGTGCTTGTTCAATCCATATAGTTCCTTCTTCAGTTTGTAGACATAGTCAGGATTGTCTGTCAGTTGGAATCCTTTAGGTTGTTCTATATATACTTCTTATAGATATTCATTGAGGAATGCTGAATTAACATCCATCTGATACACTATGAATTTCTTATGACTAGAATAGGAAAGATACATCCTGATAGCTTCCAATTTTTCCACTAGTGCAAAGGTTTCATCAAAATCTTGTCCCTCAACTTGTGCATACCCCTTACAGACTAATCAGGCTTTATTCCTCACAATTTGTCCTTGTTCATCCATCTTATTTTTAAACACCCATTTGGAGCCTATTACATTCTTATCTGCAGGTCTAAGAACAAAATCCCAAGTATTATTCTTCTCAATCTGATCAAGATCTTCATTCATGGCTCTAATCCAATATTCATCCTCGCTAGCTTCTTGAAAATCCTTAGGTTTAATCATAGATAGGAAAGAAACTTGAGATTGTTTTCAATCTTTAATCAATTTCCTTCTTGTCTGAAAGCCTTTTTTCTTGTCACCAATTATCTACTTTTCAGGATGATTCTTTTGAGTAATTCTAGAAGGCAATTTTGTTTCTATCTGCTATTTTGAATCTGTCTGAATGTTTGCACCTTCATCATTTGACTCTGTATCTTCTTTTTCTGATTCTTGGACCTGTTCTTCCTCAAATTCAACTGTATCCTCTATATTTCGTTCAACACTGCTTATCTAAATATCTTTTACATGAATTCCTTCATCAATTTTAATGTTGTTGATGTATTTGTAACTTCAGAATGTATTCACTTGTATATTTTATATATTGTATTTCTTTGTAACCCGATGTTCCTATCAGGAGAATCATTAATATAATAAAGTCATGTAAAGTCATAGAGCTTAAACCTCCATTTTAAGTCAGGGAAATAGTACCCACAGTTGAAGGGTACTAGGGTTATTAGACTCTCCTAGAGAATTCATCCCTGGTGAGTAATTGTCAAGTGGAAAACTAGTATAAATAGAGAGTGAGACTCTCTATTTGAAACACACACTCACTCAACTGTAGCACATGAGTGAGAGAAGAGGAGCTCGCACAAGTGAGAGAGAGAGAATAGCTGTCGAAGATCATCTTTGTGTTTTTGGGTTTTACTTTTGCCATTGGTGCTCATTCTATGTCTGAGGAAGTTGCAGGGTTTTCTCCTTTATGGTTTCCTCGAGGAAAACTCTTTGTGTCTCTTGTCTCTTGTGATTATTGTTGTGCATGTTATTATCTCAGATAAGATCCTATATCATATTGATTAAATGATAAAAATATAACATGGTATCAAAGCTAACCTGAGAAGAAGACACTGTGCAACTATAGAATTTAGGGCTTCTTAGCTTTTGGGTCTCTCTCCACATATCATCAGCAAAAGGATTCTAGGCTAACTCTCCATTGAAGGGCACATCTTTCTGTCAAAGAAGAATTTGATTCTGGGCATTTTCAATTTTTGACCTATCACTACTGCGAGAAATTAGGGCTTTTCACAGAAGAGGAATTTTTGAGTGAGCCCAACATAGGATTTATCTCCTCCTCAAAATAAAAAATTAGAGACCAATATTGAAATTTTTGGTTGGGTAAAACTCTAGGAAAGTCAAACCCTAATTTGACCCTGCCCCAGAAAACCTTAAAAGACTAAAACTAGTCATTTTGGTGCATTCGCTATATCTCGATATTGGAGAAGGATTAGGAGCCGAAACTTTTGTTGTAGGTACAACAGATCCCATGTCATTTTTACACGGGAGCCCAATTATACATACAAAGATTTTTTTTTGTATCTGGAGTAATCGGCAACTAGCCGGTTTCATACTCGCGTGACACGGGGTTGATTTCGACCGCTACCACTATAACCTCCAGGAGAATACGCTGACCTCCACAACGCATCCTAGGATGCAATGAGGTTTGAACCCTAGATGTGCTTAACAACCCATACACCTTAACAAGTGCACGGTTTCCAATTGGGATACACCTCGGGGGGTGTATACATACAAAGATTACTTGGTAAGACTCTTCGCAATCTTTAAGGGTTTCATCAAGATTTTTTTACTCTTGGGATTCCTTAACTTAACCAAATTTACAAAAATCCATGTTTGATTTCTTTGTTTCGATTGTAGAATGATTGAGTTTTGTTTGGATTGTTTTAACGTCACACATCCTGCAACCCACAAGTTGCGGAATGCAGGAAACCTTTATTTTTGATATTTCATTTTTTCAAACCCACATCCCGCATCCCGCAAATGTGGATGCAGGAGAGTTTTTATGTGTGTTTACTTTAGTTAACCCACATCCCTCAACCCGCAACTTGCGGAATGCGGGTTGCGGGGTTATCATTTGTTCACGTTTTGGTTTGTGTATTTTCACATCCGACAAGATGCAGAATGCGGAATGTGGAGCCGAACGAATAATTTCTTTTATTGTTTAGCTATTTCGTACTCCGCATCCTGTAAGATGTGGAATGATTAATAAAACTTGTGATTTTGTTTTTGATCCTGCATCCCACCAAACTGATCCTGACCTTTCTTTTTCTTTTTACTCACATCTGACGGTCTGAATTATTTTTCGAGAATTATAAATATGATAGTTTTGATTTACAATTTTTCACTGTTTTTACTGCTGTAATTCACTCTGCTGTGTGATTTTTACCTCTAGAATTTACCACGTGATTTCGACAGTGATTACTACAATTTCAGGTTGGTTACTAGGTTGCTTTCTCACAATTTGAATTATTTACTGTGCTTACTGTATAATTCAGTTTTAATTTTTGGTATAAATATTCAAAATGACACATGGCAACATCCAAAACCCCCAGATATACTAGGAGTAAAAACCTTCAAAAGGACATGCTCACCAAAGACCTGAACTTCGATGTCTCTTCTGATACTAGTAGCTGAGTAACTGAAACTTATCATCTGGATTGGTCCTGGGTTTACTCAATTTTCGATAACAATGACCTCTCAGATCTCCAGAGTGACCAAATTGTTTATGAGAGAATTAAAGATTCTGGCCTACATATGATTGCAGCTAGACTGACCATCCTGCCTTATAATGATGTTATACGATGGATTATTGACCACACCAATGTGAAAGATCGTTCTTTCAATACCAGTACCGGGTCTTAGCTAGCCAATTTTCGCTTTGAAACCTTTGTCAGGATTTATGCTCTCAAACCTTATACCCAGCTCCTAGATGGAGATTTTGTCAACACTGCCAAATCCAAATTCAATTTTGACAAAATGCTTAAATCATGTATGACTGAACCCCATAAGTTTTCCAAGAGGAAATAAGAATTATACCCTATCGAGTGGTTTAAAGAGCCTTACTCCCTGCTAGTAGTGATGTTGTGCAGGTTTTATGGTCTTCCCAACCATTCTTTCTTTAAAGAGGAATGGGATCCCATCACTCATCACATTATTACTACAGGTGAATATTTCCATTGGGCCTCAATTCTGTCACTGGAACTTAAAAACGCCATACAAGAGTTCCAGAAAGCCACTGCTAAGAAAAATCCCAATTTTTATTTTACCGCCTTTATTGTGGACATCTTCTGTGCTGATTTCCATTACCCTAATGTGGGATGGAGTTGGGAATTATCATCCCTACCTGTACATATCTATCATTCCGATCTTTGGGATGGAAGCTATGTGGCTAGGTTCTATGATATATGTGAAAGTTTCCTTGGCAGGGTGTATTTTTTGATCTTCAACAAAGAAGCCCCTGCGTTCTCACCGGAAGCGAAAGCTCTCATAGCCACTATGGGGGACTGGTATGTGGGTGAATATTTCACCTATATCAGGGTTTATGGAAGCAACGCAGCTCACATGTTGCCTAAGGTCATCCCAGACAGGTTGGTCCTAGAAGAGCTCTCATTTCAAATAGTGACAGAGGGGACCTACAAGAAATGTGTTGATCCAAAGAGAAAATTTTGGCCTAGGTTTCCGATTACACTTGGATCCTTGAGTGTACCCACTTCTACTTGGGCATTGGATCTTAGTGACCACATCATGTCACTTAAAATTGGTTTCGCAAGCAAAATAAAGCACGATCTTAAAGGGATTGTTGATTTACACCTGAGGCATAATCATTTCAAAACAAGCTATGTTCATGAGGAAAATTTGGATGATTTCATTTATCAGGGAGTAGATACATTTTCTAAAGTCCTCGAAGGGGCTAAGAGCAAAGAAGAGCAAAGTCATATCCTGCAGTATCAGAAGGAGATCAGGGACAGGGTAAAACATTACAGGTCTATGGAGTTGGACATCTTCGAAAGGATGGCAAAGGGCAGGGAAGAAAGAGAAGCTCGAGTTGCAACAAAAGAATCTTTGGCATCCAAAACTACATCAGTGGAAGCCAGCTTAGACTTGGATAAAGGGAAAGCTCCCATGGGAGAAATTCCCCAGACATCTGTGGAACAACAAGTTAAGGATTATTTGTAGACTTTAGAACAAATAAAGCAGAAGCCAAATAGAATGACTTCAGCCTTAGATACACAAGAAGTTGCAACATCTCAGTCACCTGAAATTTCCTAGGTGGTAACCAATGTGATTGAAAAGACTCTACCTAAGCAAACTTAGGTAGAATACAATCCTTTAAAGAAGATAAATATATCCATTCCTATTTCTACTATTGACCTAACTCATTCATAGGAAGAAGAGGACAAAATTTCTCCTGTTCCTATTATTGTTGATACTGGTAATGATTTCCAAAATCTCACCAATGGTAGCAATGGAGGAGAAAATCAAGGAACTATACCACATCAGCATACATGATGTGGATAAGTTAATCAAACAGCCATATGCAGTGCAAAGCAAGATCCATGTCTACATCCAAGTTTGGCATAAGTTGGCTAAGAATGAGGTCGAGGATTATAAATGTAATGCTTAATTAGGCATAGAATCAGCCACTTATCCTGATATCGAGGAGCTGCTACGAATTTGGAGAGTATGGAAAGATTTCCTAGGATATTAGCCTTGTTTATTTTTTGGATCCCCTTTAGGGGGAATTCTATTGTTTGTAATAATTATTTAAGTAAATGATCTCTGATGTATCAAGGGCTCTTGAACTTTTGAATTTTGTAAGGGAGATTGATACAAGGGATCAAACAACACTTTAGCTTTTGCTAAAGGTCTTTTATGTAATTTGTTACAGAGAATTCTGAATATAATATAGTGTTGCAATTCTTATCTCTTGTACTTGACCTATCAAATTTATTAGACATGGTTTTAGTTTTCTTATTCCAAATGATTAGATAGTATTGTGGTTCATTTGCAATTGGTTAATTTTTTTATTTAACTCTGATTTATCTCTGTTAATTATTAATACATTGATAAACCTTCATGAAATTTCTTTTATGAACTGTCTTTATCTATTTCTGCAAATGTTTCAGTAGTAAGAGTTTTATAGCTTATAAGTTGGTTTTTCAACTAACTTGAGCGCCTGCAGGTTATCTTGAATGGTTTAACTCTGATTTGCAATTATTTAATTTTCATTAAACAATTGTAATATCAGTAAGTACAATTTCATTCTATTTACATTTCTGTCAATGTGATGAATTGTCTGTTCTTCACACAGCTCAAGACAACCTGTCAATCATCCAACACCTTTTTGAAGTAGTTTATATTCATATTAGGTTCTTCTTCCTATTTAGGTTTTAGTTTTCCTTTTCTCTTCTTAACTCTATGTTTTCCATTCTGGAAAATAGATCCCCTTGTGGATCAAATCCATCCATACACCAGCGGAGGCTATTAAAGTATCCGTGGGATATTACCATCCCAAACAGCTTGAGGATAGAATGATACCTGCGTGGGATTTTTTGAAGCCTTTGGCTGGGTTTTCTTCGTGTATTGTAAGCCTTAAACACCTTAATCATCCACATACATAGTTGGAGCTTCAAGAAATGGCGCTAGAAGGAGGGCCATCACATCATTCCAAAATGAAATAATCATACACCTTTTTCAACAAGAGATCTGATCATCATTTGTAGTCATTCTAGCACGTCTACCTCAGGGGAACAAGTAGCTCAAGTTTCAGACACTATCCCAGTTACCCGTGGACAAGAACAGGCTACCCCATCTAACAGATACGTTCTCATATCACCAATCCTAGGGACCATCATAGTTGAACAAATGGTGAAGGGTAATTCCCACAATGTTGCTAAGTTTAGAAGAAAATTTGTTGAAGATCGTGCTACTTAGGATTTGCCTATAATCAGTAATCAGGATAGTCCAAGCCCAGGTGATCAAAACATTGAAAGACGTCGTGACCTTTTCAGTGAGCCATCCACTCCTGGGTTTGATCTAGGTTCCTTGTTTCCAGAGTCAGCAACTCCTCGACATAACATCCGAGTGGGAGGGCCACCTTTGTCTCCTCCCTCTTCTTCATCTTCATTTGAAGAATCGTCAGATTCTGAATCTTCAGAATCCTTAGCATAATATATTCCCATGGCTGACGAATGACATAATAGGACATGGTTAGACGGGATGTCGTATCTATTTTAGGAAATCAACACAGATTTCCTAAAAACCTCGAGAAGTTGCTTCCGAAATTTAATCTAGATGATAATATTCCCGTGGAAGACCAAATAAAATCCTTCATGCAAGACATTAAACTTAGAAATGTTATCCATGAGGACTTGGTTTGCAAATTGTTCCCTTACACATTTGATGGAAAGGCTTCTACCTGGTACTTTTCCTTAGAATCTACCTCCATCCCTTCATGGGATGTGTTTTCCAAACTTTTCACTCAAAATTTTGGGGATGACAAGACCCCAGAGAAATTGGTCATAGAGCTCTCTTCCATGAAAACTAAGGGTAAAGAAAGAGTCAAAGACTACAATCACCAGTTTTCATATTTAAAGAATAGGATCCTGAATACAGTACTTCCTGTTGAGGAATTACTGGTAGCTTACTATATTAAGGGTCTCCTGACCCAAATATCCATGTGGGTTAAAAGGGCTCGTAAAGAATCATTGCAAGTTATTTCTCCGAAGGCATTCAAGTTGAAAGGGACATGTTCTGTCTCAAAGACAACCCCGACTCTTCATATGAACAAGCATCTACCTCACGTAGGAAAAGTGGCAGTTCCCTTAAACCTACTGCTACCAGCCAGGATCCTTTCAACATGAGTGAAGTGAAGAATCTCCTTCAAAGGATGTCTAACGAGATGGTATATGGGTGATTCCATGAAGATGGGTAACACTTTTTGGCCAAATTTGGCGATGAAAACCTGATTTTTTACTCATGTGCTAGATAGAAGCCCTCAAAACGCATATATGCCATGTGAATTTTGACTTGCAGTAAAAAAACAAATTGTATAATATTATGTTGGCTTCATGGTTATATTTTTTTAAAAATATTCCGATGTCATTTAATATGTGAAGTTTTGCATTTAATGAACTGTGTGACCTTAAAAATTTGAAGAAGCTAATAAGTGGCTCGTGTCCACGTAGAGTAATTCAATCTTGCATTAATAATT
>LPNX010379829.1:0-66724 GCA_001517045.1 Pseudotsuga menziesii
TCTGGCGGGCGTAATAAAGGAGCCGACAACAAGGCTTTCTTTAATGCCTCGAACGCGAGTTGTGCAGTTTCATCCCATACAAATGGGGTGTCCTGTTTAAGCAGACGCATGAAACCTTTTGTGATCTTGGCATAATTCATGATAAAACGTCGAAGGAAGTTAGACTTACCTTGTAGACTCTGAAGTTGCCTAAGTGAGCGAGGAGGAGGCAGATTTACAATGGCCTCGACTTTTAAGGGATCCACCTGAATGCCCATACTAGAGACAATGAATCCAAGAAATATACCTGATTCGACGTAGAAAACACGCTTGTGGGGATTCAATCGAATTTTATAGTACCTGCATCTCTCAAAAATCAACCTTAAATGATCTGGATGCTGGATCCTCTTGCGAGAATGAGCAGGCAGATCATCCAGGTAAGGCTCGACAATGGATTTTATATCATGAAAAGCAAAGTTCATGGCCCGTTGAAAGGTTTCCCCTGCATTTTTCAATCCAAAGGGCATTTTTCTATACGCGAATTTACCCCAAGGGAAAATAAAAGCCGTTTTATGCTGGTCTTCCGGTTTGATTTGGATTTGATTGTAGCCGAAAAAACCATCCATAAATGAAAATACTTCACTACCCACACATGCATCTATGATTTGATCAATAAACGGTGTAGGGTAGTTGTCCTTGGGACAGGCTTTGTTAAGGTCTCGAAAGTCCGTGCAAACACGAATAGCCCCTTGCTTTTTATCAACGGGGACTGGGTTGGACACCCACTTAGTCAAAGCAACAGGATATATAAAACCTGCTTTCAACAGCTTTTCTACCTCTGCCTTCACAGCCGCCACTTTACACAGGTTCACGGGGCGTAATTTTTGCCGAACTGGCTTAGCATCAGGATAGGTTGGGATCTCATGTTGAACAATAGATGGATCAATGCCTGGAATCTCCTCATATGACCAGGCAAAGATATTGCGGAATTCCTTGAAAAGGGCAGTATAAATGGCAATCTCCTCTGGAGAGCAGTTTGCACCTATATAGATATTTTCCACGACATCTGGCTTTACGGAGATGTTGATCGGTATAGTAGCGGAAATGTTTGCCATATTCCCCTCGGCAAACACTCCTTCCCTAGGTAAAGGATTGGCGGGTGTATCAACATCATCCGACAGTCTCACATGGAACTCTTGGTTTTCTATCTTGCTTAGCTCTGGAAGGAAATAAGATCGGTGATGAAGATCCTCACATATCTTATCACATGAACACATAGCTTCCAGAATAGCTTCATTTGAAGGTAAAATAGTGTCTAAGCAATCTATGGAATGTAAAGACTTTTCTGCCCATGCAGGCATATAAACTTCTTCCAGATCATCCGAGACTGTAAGAGGATGTAGAATGGGATCTACAGTGGTTTGGGTAATAGCTTGATATGCCACTTCCACTGCAGACAAGGGCACTTCCGGTTCCTGAGGGGTTGGGAGGACCCAAGGATCAGTCCTATCGACCACCGAATCAACGGACTTCCCTACAGTAGTAGAACTGAGATAAAGGACTGGAGCTGGAATATCGAATGTGCCCATCAAGGATGTGTACAGTCCAGCCCCCAAGCTTTGTGCAGCAGGTTTGGCTTGATCAACCAATGGCACAGTGGAATCTTTAGACTCTAAGCGGCCTTTACGAGTAAAATCAAGTTGGTCAACAGTGACCAGCTTGCCCTCATGTGGAAATACCATGACACGAAAGACAGCAGATGCAACAACAGACATTGCATAAGTCCAATTCCTACCCAGAAGAAAATTGTAGTCCAATGGAGCATCAATCACTTCGACTTCAACAGAGACTTCTTTGCCGACCAACTTAATCTCGAAAGCTGGTAGGATACCATGTGGACGAAAAGACCTTCCATCAAAAGCAGTAAGTAAAGTGGTTGATGGGACCAGCTCTGGGGATCCGAGAGCTTTCCAACAAGCCAGAGACATAACACAAGTAGAGGCTCCCTCATCAACAACCGCCCATCCAATGGTCTTACCACCATGGACAACATCTATCGATAAAGCTACATGATAAGGTAGGTGAATTATAACATCTGAGAGATTAAATTTCGCTAAGAGACTCGAAGATTCCATGCTACCTAGAGCTGCTAAAAGGGCATTCTGCTGAGCGGGACAACTTTGTAGCACCTCCAAAGCTGACATTGCACAAGGAGTCTGGGCCAAGTCTTCAACCACTGAGTAGTTAGAAGTGGCTCGGGCATTTGGGTTATGCAAAGTCTTCTTAAAGACACCTTTGGGTATCTTTGGCATTATTTCCGCAGGTTTCTCTATAGTGAGAGGGTTGGAAGATTCAACTACAGCTTTACCCTTCTCATCGATCTCTTTCTCATAGTTCTTGTTCCTGGTTTGTAACAAAGTTTAGGATCTAACCATGTTGATATAATTAGGGTCAGGAGCAGTTTGACTGCCCCCTGCTACAGTAGAAGCTGAAGCAGAATTCTGCCCTTGGGGAAATGGATCCTTTAGGACAGCCGGCGGTTGCGTTTGTAACAGCTTTTGAGCTTGTTCCATGAGGGGAAAAAGATGAGTAAGATGATCCCCTTGGCACAACTTACAAGGGAATTTGACTTTCTTCTTTTCCTTTTTGCCCCCATCAGCATTGTTTGCGGGCTTTGGCTTGTTTTTATTTTGGTTTCCCTCTCCCTTTTTTCCTTTCTTCTTCTTCCCGCCGGGCTGTTGACTGCCCTTCGAAGAGGTTTTTGCAAAAACATTTGCACTTTGGGAGGAGGGGACAGCCTTTGCTACCTCCGCCGTAGATTGTTTGACAGAAAATTGGTGAAGTTTTTTTGTCAAAGACTCTACAGTGGGAGAGTTTACAGACCCAACCACACCATCAGCATGGGGTCCAGGCTTGGGTTTCTCGGCCTCATGAGAAGGCCTTGGTGCCTCAGGGATGATTTCATATAAAATCCCAGACTGTGAATAAATCAAGTCCAACTGCTGGGCCCTGAGTATGGCTTCTTCCTCACTAGTCACTCCTGATGTGGATACATCCTTAGATATATAGGGCAATAAAGATTTAAGGAACCATTCTAATAGAAACTCAAGAGGGATGGTAGCTTTAATGAGGCTCTTTCACCTCCTCCACTCTTGGATATGATCCGAGATGTGGGTTTCCTTGTTTTGTCTAAAGGTGGACAACAAGTCCGCTCCGAAATCGTAACGGACAGGAAGCTGAAAGTGGCTAAGGAAAGCGGTAGCCAAGTCCCAGAAGCTGGTAAAAGCAGCAGAGGGTAGCTCAATGTACCATTTTTCTACAGTGCCCGTCAAGGTCCTATGGAACAGCCTCAATCTCACTGAATCTTCATTCAATGAGTTGGAAGAACACCATAAGTGGAAGGTGGTGGCATGTGCCCCAGGATCTTCACCAGCCTTACCTTCAAACTTAGGGATGTCCAAGGGCAGTTTGGTGGGAATAGGTGGCCACAAGGGGTCATGCCTCACCGGATCGTTCATCAACTTTGATAAGTCTGGCAAGTTCAAGGTTGCCAGAAAAGGAAGCTTTGGCCTAGCCGGTGTACTAGAGGTACTAGCTTAGGGATTAGAGGGACCTTCCCCCGATCTCCCATAAGTAAAGGTGGGGTTTCCCCCAGACACCGGTTGTGAGGTGGGTAGGTTGCTTTGGAACGGGTTCCATCCGTAAGCCACCGGATTTTGGGTGGGAGGTGCAGTGTAAGTGGTTCGGGCTGTCCCCATAGAAGTTGGGGTCTGAAAGACTGGAGCAGGTATCCCTCCACTAAACAAAGAGAAGGGAGAGCTCATGTATGGGACTGAAATAGGGGTTTGGTAGCTTTGCCCGTAAGAGGTGTTGCTACCAAACTGCACTCCTACATATGAAGGAGGTGGACCTACATATGGATTGGATGGGGGTATGTGCCCCCCATTCCAAGGGAATCCTTGGACAAAGGCCGAGGATCCCACCGGACCACTGTGGGTAGTGTAAGGGAAGGAAGAAGGAATTGTAGGCATACTAGGAATCCCAGTAGCCATATCACCAGACATACTTCCTATGTTCGAGTAAATCGGTGGTTGGACCACCCGGCTTGCTGGAGTTAAGGGTGTGGAAGGTAAACTAGATCTAGGGGTACTAACCGGGGGAGGTAGTACCCCTTCAACCGGAAGGGTTGAGGTGAAAACAAATGAACTTTCTCCCTCAAAAGACATAGCTCTACCTACAGGTACACCTAGCACTGGTGAACTAAAAGGCCTAACCTGCACGATCACTGGATCATTCAAATCAGTCAAGGGGGTATTATAATTTCTTGCAAACTCGTCAGCTTGCAATTATTCTACCTCGACTATATCAAAGTCAAAGCGGTTAGCTATTAATTCCGGTTCACCAAGAACCTCACTTACTCCTACTGGTTCAAAAGAACCACCTGTGCTTAATCTTCGCCTTTGAGGTAAAGGTGGAGGTTCCAGTGGTGAGAGAGGAGGAAGGTTTCTCAACCTTCTTGACCTTCTAACAAGTTGGTCCTCCAGAATTAAGACTTTAAATAATCACACCCTAAGGCCAACTAAACACAAGCAGATCCACAGAGCACACACTAAAAAGATCCTAGAGTCTCAAGTAATCAAAACAGGCTATAAAGATATGCTTTCCTGAAGAAAGCTGATGAACAATTACTTGGCGTCCTTGAGGAGTTCTTAGGCACAAGTGGAGGAATCACCCAACCGCCCTCCTACACTTTCCACAAGGGTTACCTTCCAAGTCCGTTCAAGGTGAACCAGAAATAACCTTCCGATTTACCTAGGTATGAGCCCTAAAAAGACAAGAGACTAAGGCTACCTTGACAATACCTATTGTCTAGGGGGACAGTCGCAAGTCGAACTCGTACGCATGGGCAGGGTAGCTGAGCCCAAAATTCTGCCTAGACAGAATCCCCATATGCGCAAAAGTCCTGGGTTACGTTTTGACAAGGATTCGAGGGGTTATCCCCTCTGTCCAAGCCTCCACGCGGCCTCGTGCTTAACTCCTGTTTGAGAGGAGCTTCCCAGATACAGCGATAGAACCAAGGATTTACCTAACGAATGGCCCACTATGTTTGAGTTTATAGTTTGTGGGAAGTTTACACTCCCTAGCCCACAAACCTAGCCTAAGCTAGTAGGTGGAAGGCCCTAAAAATAAAAACTTACTAATAGATTTTAAATTTAAGCATTAATTTTAAGGGCTGTTCTTTACTCAAAGGAAGTGGAAGTGCTGGAATGTATGATGTTATGACTCAGCAGAAAATAAATGAAAGCAAAAGGTGCATTTAAAGCAAACTATCACTATAAAATAACCTTCTTTTTATTTTTTCAAATAAATATTGATGAACTATATGCAGCAAAAAGAGAAACTAAGCCTATATGTTTTTGTATTTTTCTGAGATAGTATTTCTTAAACTGAAACAAACACTACTCTAATGCAAAAATTACAATGCAAAAGATTAACTATGTTTTGTTTTTCACTTTAAAAAATGCTCAAAAAACTACTGTGCATGTATAAATGCAATGCTTGAGTAAACTTGACACTTATAGACTGTATAAAAAACACAAACTGAAACTAATAGGCAAACAGAACCTAAAAACCAGCAAGAAAAGCAGGCCAGGACCTCAACTTGGGTGCAGATAGTGACCAAGAGATCACTGTAGACTTTCAAACAAGCAAGTGCAAACCAATAACTGACAGACAACACACTGGACAGACAGAGTCTAAGACCCTGATCACTAATCTAGACTCAGGCACTCAAACCAACAACCCAAATAGGCCAGAAAGTTTCAAGATGCATACAGTAAATAAAACAAGTAAAGGGAACCCAAGGGCTTCGAAAAGCACTAAGATGTGATCACCTGATACACTCAGACAACTCTGCAACACTCTTAAAGAAAGTCTTAATAGAAAACAGGACTTATAACAGGCCAAAGAACAAGCAAACTTTGACACAAAAATCACAGTTTTCAGGAGTATGCGCGACTGTGTAGTAGTGTAGGTTGCGAATGATGCGCGACTGTACAGTGGAACAACCCGCGTATGAGACTTAGTACTCACGACTGTCCAGTGGGACAACCCGCGTATAGGTATAAAAAGTAATCTCAAAAACAGAGAAAGACCCAAAGACTTTCAAATGCTACAATAAGTAAGAAAGCAGGACGAAAAATCACAAACAAAACTTTGAGCAATGACTGGTCAGGACAACAGAAAAAGACCTAAAGCAGACTTGGCTTCCCCAGCGGAGTCGCCAGTCCTGTTGTACAGGATAATTCACCTAATAACCTAGGTCTGGGGGTTACCAACATACTCTAACACTTGCAGACAATTTGACTTTAAAAGCAAAGAATAGGAAATAGGAAAGTAGCAGGAACTTACTTGTATTAAACGAAGGTCGATCCAAGCTAGCTTCTTCCTCTTTGCTCCACTTCCAAAGTCTCCAGGATAGTTCCTCCTTCACCTGTTAATAAACACTCTTCCAGATACAAAGCAATTCATATATATAGATGCAGGTTAGGCAAATCATATATCATATTGAAATGTAAACATTTACCAATCCACAAGATATGAAGCACATATGGAAGAAGTAATATCTTTATTAACAATAATAGAAGAGAGTTTAGGTTACAACCCAATGTCTGAACAAGGACTCCTCTGTCACCAAGGACTCTGAGTTTCTCTGCTCCAAATATTTCTGTAGACAATCCACCAGCATAACTTTTCTCTCCAAGTATGTATATCAAACCCCCTCCCCAAGGCCTCTATTTATATGGATGAAATGAGGCAGTTCTCGAAGGTTAGGGAGGTTATAGCAGTTAGGAAGATTAAGTTAAACGAATGAACTAATCTTCCATTATCGAGTGTTTTTAAATATTAATTTTGAGGAAACCATGCGCGGGTCTGTAGTAGGGCAACCCACGTATGATACGCGATTCTATACGAGTGCAACCCGCGTATACATGTATGCGCGACCTGCTGAACATGATACTCGCGTATGATGCACGAGATGTCAATAGATATAGTCGCGTATGCTACTCAAAATCTCAAAATGGCAAAGTAATCAGCTGGGCATATAGGCAATGTATTTCATCATCAACCAAGGTATAATGAAACTAGGCAAACCTCAATCCATAAGTGTCCTTTTGTGTGCCGACCTAAGGGATGTCAGCACTTGTACGGAGAGGTGCCAATCAGGTGTATAACAGAAGGTATGTAAATCATTTCTGCTTCATGTTTCAATTTAATTTTTGTGGGAGGTTTAAATATGTTGGCTGATACAGGTAATGCATCAACTTTTTTTTCTTTCCATTCTCTAGGATTAACAATAATATCAAATGCATGAAATAATTTGTCTATCAAATCCCATATTGAATTTCTGTAAGCTCTCATCCTAGGATGCTTTGTTTGCTACATGGACTTATTTTGCTTCACTATCAGTCCTGAATATCCAAAAAATCCTATCTAAGTTATCCCCAATTTTCTTGCAACTTCTAATCCCAATATTAATTATCAATATTCATCCATGTTATTTGTGGTCTCAAAATTCAATTTAAATGACAACAAAATATCTTCCATACTGGGTGATATGAGCACTACTTTAGCTCCTTCTTCCTCTTTGGTAGAGGCTCCATCAAAATACATGTCCCAAATATGGTCTGGTGGGGTTTTTGTGTCTTTCATAGCCATCAATGGAAAAAAAAACTCTTTATTATAATCACTCCCTCCCATATCTTCTTCAATAGTATATATTGGGTATTTATAGGGCTACTACCTTTATTTAGCAGATATGCATATTTGGACTCCCTGTATAGTCTCATTTCTCTTACAAGCAAAGGGATGGTTGCATATTTCAAATCCATCTACATGGTTCCCCCCATCCTCTTAGTACATGTATTTGACACTAACATACCATATCTTGGGGGAACATCTACTACCACTACATCTAGCATGATACCTTTAAATGGAAGTTATGCTAAATTTGCAACTAGATATTTAATCATGCCAACGCACTTCACTAGTTTTGAGTCAAGTCTATAAAGATCATTATAAGGCTTATTTACCTCCAATCCTAGTTCATCCATTATCACTTTAGGCATGAGATTATGTGATGCTCCAAAATCTAGCATACAATTATGTATCAATTTACCATGTAGACTCAATGTTATATAAAATGGAGGAGTATAATCTAACGACTCTACATCCTCTGCAATAGGACCTACTTCAATTTCAAGACTCTCGTCATCCAAATTTAAACTCTTAGATTGAGTTCTAGGATTGTTTAGCTTTAAATATTTCTCAATTTTTTTCATATATGCAGGATTCTGAGCAAGTTTTGTTAAAGATACATTTTTTTTTTAATTTGAGACAGATCATGTTCAATGTCAAAAGGCTGACCAAACCTTTCTGGATATTTCTTTTCAGGATCAGGTATTCTAGGCCGTGGAACATTATTTTTATCAAGGGAAACATGAGGTGTGAAATTTACCCCTGAGGTAGATGGAGAATTGGATTTGCTGTGCATAACATGGGGATTTTCAACAGAGGATTTTCTATTAGGACTCTTCATTGTTTTGGGTTCTTTTGGAACTTTGTTATGGAGATGAGATTGAGGATGATTACCTCATTAATTTCTAATCCTAATATAATATATATTTTATGTCTCAGGTTCATTGTGATACATATCTTCATGCAAGTACCTCTCATATTTATTTTGAGTTAAATGTATAACTTCATCTCCATCGTGCATCTCATTTATTTGTTTAGGAGGTTCAGTATACTCTTCATCAATTGGTACATCAATACCATGATTTTCTTCATTTGGTCTCACAGGAGGATGTATAGGAGGTCTTCATTTCTCCTTTCTTTGTTTAGAATCCAAGGATTAAAAGGTGTTCTAAATTTATTTGGATTTCTTTGTCCAATTCCTTAAGGATTTCTATTTTGATTATCTCTCTCTATCTCAAGTTGATTTAATTTGTTTGATAAACCTCTTAAGATCCTAGTCATTTCTTCAATATTTTCTTAGTGATTTTCTTTATTTTTGTTTTTATTTGAGGTTTCATCCTCATCTTTATAATTATTATTCTCAAAGTTTTTCCTATACTTTGTATCACCTGAGCTTGTAATGTTTTCTTCTACATCTAGAGAATCATCTTGAAAGTGTTGGACTTATGATTCCCGTTAGACCAAAACCTACAGGTGTTAATATCCACCACAATTTCCAAATTTAGGATTTTGGGAGGAAAGTAGTCCATGTCACGAACTCACAGGGAGCGCTAAACCCATTTTCCAATAATACCCCCCCTAGCGGGATCCGAGAGAGTTTCAAACCCTTGACATATTTCTCTTATACCAATTGTTGGACTTATGATTGTCGTTATATCAAAACTTGCAGATGTTAATCTACACCACAATCGCTAGAGTTAGAATTTTGGGAGGTGGTTAGTTCATGTCATGAAACTCATGGGGAGTGTTGAACCGAATTCCCCAAATCATGTTTTATAGGGTTTCATACCTTCTCTCTCTCTTAGGATCATAGAAAAGTCGTCTTCATAATCCCCTACATAAGTGACCTTAGTAGTTGCTTGTGAAGGCTTTATATCATTAGCGATTTTATTGTAGATCTTGTTGAATATTTTGTTAAATTTACTAGCATTTTTTCCATTCTTTTTATTTAAGGCTGAAAACTCAGTAAGGTAGTATAATTGATCTCTCTTTTCTGCCCACTATCTCTGAAATGCTTGTTCTAAATCATGCCATGAGTTTAAAGAACTATTAGGAAGAGATATGAACCTTTTTCTCACTTTATCCTTTTAAAGTTTGGACAAATAATATCATATATAAACCATCATCTTCAATTATAAGTTTGTGTATGAAACCTTGAAACTTATCCATGTGTTCTTCAACAATAATATCTTTCTCTCCATCAAATTAGGAAAACAATTTAGGTAATTGTTGGGAATATCATATAAATTGTTAGGCATATTCAGTGATCCATATCTAGCTAAATCCATGGCTTAACAACCGTACGAGTTCCACCATGTCCTCTTCCTGCCATATTTTGAGTATGTGTAGAATAAGGTTGCATAGGTGGGGTACATGGAGGTCTCTGAGGTTGTAATAAAGTTAGAGTAGGGATAGAAGTACTAACCAAATGAGGTGGAGTTGCAAATTTTTCTTTAGGAATAAGATTTAAATTTGTTTCCAGAAAATTATAAGGCCATTCTTGATTATTTAAATATTCAAATATTTCTTGATTTTTCACTGAAGGAGATACCAAAGGAAAATTTAAAACTAGAATACCTCTTCCTTGAGGTGAATGCAAGTTCCTCCAATGATTTCTTGAATCTGGAAGGATCAATAAATCCTTTGACTGTGGATTATGTCTGGTGTGTCACTTTCCAAGATCCATATTGATCCAATGGAGTTACCTGGTAAAAAATTCAACCGATATTGTCCGATGTCCTTCACTGTGCAGAAATAAGATATTTACAATGTCATACCTTGAGGAAAAATATTCTTTAAATGTGCTCCCCAACAACGATTCCATTTTTCATCTTAGTTCCCATATGTGAAATATGTTGAAAGTATAACATGCCTAGGCATGATGAGGCTCAAATTTTAACGATTTTAGAGCTATATCAGTACTGAGAATTGAATTTGAGTCATTATATGTATATTGTTGGTATTTAATAGGTTTGTGAAAAAAATTACGAAGGTAAACATGAATGACAAAAGAATTCTATGAAATCTAATAGAACAAATAGGAAAATGTATAGGTGAGAAATGAGGAAAACAAATCATTGATTCTAGGAAGCGACAACAGGTGAATTTACTAGAGGTATACAAAGTTTGAACATACTGAGCTATAATGGAAAAAATTAAGTGATTATTTACACTTTGAAAGGATGAACAAAAGATATTTATGGTTCTTGAGAAGAAAGACATCTCATGAATGCAATACAGATAGAAAATTTCCATATACATAGCAATCACAAAATGTATTCAAGATTATGATAGAATGAAATGAAATTTGAACTTCTAGTATACCATCTAACATTTAATCATAAACACAGTATCATCGATAATTAATTCAGATAAAATATACGGCACTCACTATATTTCTATTCTCATGAATCCTCTCATACGGATAATGAAAAAAAAAGACACACATAGAAGAAACTCTCTCCAAGATTTCAAATCATTAATAGCTGGCCAAAGATTTACATAGGAAAAGTATACACCCGACTTAACATATTCAGAAATAACACTTCTAGTTCTAAAAATGTCAGCCCTTAAGATATTATCTGGAGTCACATTATAGAGGCCCTAGGGTCAATTGAAATTAGTTTATTTTCCGATATGACTCAACAAAAATTTAATAGTCTTTTGACTATTTAATTTTTGCATTGATTTATTACATTTACTTTTCAAAACAAAAATGAGCTTTAGTTATTTGTCTTGGTCCCACCCTTTTTATTTCCTTTCTTTGGTGCTAGATATCCTCACATGTACTATTGAACTGGAACTAGTGACAATCCTAGAGGTATGCCAACTTGGATGATTCTATATGACATCTCTAAATAGGTTGTACTTCCAAGTTGCATTGTACTTCCAGGTGGGATGAATGACAGTGGGCGTTACTACCTTGCAAACTACTTGGGAAATGGAGGGGTCTATTTAACATTTGGCTACTATGATGATGAACCAACTTCTTTGCCTACAGGCTAGGAATTATATCAGAAAGCTAGCTTATGCTATATGGTAACCAACTGCCATTCCTTCCCTATTGGAATCCTAAGTGCTTTCAATTTTTCTAATGCTAATTTAGCTTCAAAATACTTATAGGTTAGAGGTGCAAACTACTTGAATATTATTTTAATATTTTTCGAGATTTGGAAAATAGGCCTCATCCTATCAATAGCTTCATTTCCACTTATGATTCTCTCTAACACTTCATGTCGGGGACCTTCATTTATTTTTTGCATCAATAACTATTGATACTCCTCTATTGATAGAATTCTAGGTTTCCATCCCATAATGATGGACATCCAAGTTTGATTACTCTGAAACTAAATAGAATTTTGAAAGAAGATATGTCATCAACTAAATTGTTGGTGTTGTTCTGCATCACCCTATACAAAGTTTTCTTCAAAATCATTTGTTGAACGATCTTGATTACCCAGGTGCTATTTGTTAGTTGCAACTCCTCTAGTTGTTTATTACTCATGCTTTTCAAATAATCAATTGTTTCTCTGGCCTCTCTTGGATCATCTCCCAAGTAAATTCCACCTCCTTCATCTCATCTTTTGTTTATTTGTATGTCTCCATCTCAACACTCATTCATTCACAAAAGTCCTTTGTAGTGAATAATTAGGATATTTGGTCCCATAACTCTTGAGATATTCTTCTCATCAACTCCTCTCCCTGTGCATCTACCTGTAAAGATGTGATTTGACTCTTGAGATCATCCACTTCTCTCTTAAGGTCAAATATGTCATCCTATTTCTTGCCGACATCATTCTCCAGCTCTACAATCTTATCATTTTCCCGAGTGATTCCATATTCAAGACTTTTGATCTTGGTCTCTTTATATTATTCAATCCTTGTTGGTTATAGAATAATGTTTTCTTATTCAATTGCATCAACACCCACTACTTCTCCTTTTGGTGGCTAAACTATAATATTTTGGACCATTTGTTCTACCTTTGTATGGACTTGTACTTTCGCAATCACTGCTGATGAAATTGTTGAGAATGGGTTAGTTTGTGAATTAACAACACCCTATGATCTTAGAGCTACTATTGTGCTAATATTTCACTGATATTCTTTTCCTTTTCTTCGACAAGGCCTTTAAATTTCACCAAAGTGGCCAATAATTCTTCTTTTTCTTGTTCAACCTGCTCAATCTCAACTATTTGTACTCGATGGACATTTGGGATATTGAGTTGTCTTTTGAGATTTTCAATCTCATTCTCCTTGGTTTCTATCAAATAATTTATTTGTGACCCATCCTTAGGATTTGAACTCGGTGCAACTATATTTTCCTCTAGTTCTTTTATTGTAGCTTGTTTGGATCTGGTTTTCCATTTTTCTGCTTTTAACAGGTCCCCAACATTGTTAATTTATTCTTACAATATTCTCCCTTTATTGGCAGATTTAACTAACTCAACACATATCATGTCAGTGGCTTTCTTGAAAAAAATACACTTTATCCAGGCTACCAAACTGACTTAAATCTATAATGTGTTCCTCAACTCTGTAATCACTCAGTTTGGTAGGTTTGGGTAACCTTGGCTCAATTAATGAGTATCTGAAATAATTATTAATTGTTAGGATTATCAATTAATCCTCACTTTGACCACCGTAGTCTAATTTCATTTTCCTATCTTAGGATATTATTGTCACTTCACTAGTGCATGAGGGACTTACCTACATGACACCTACCACTCAATGAGCTAGTCTGCATGAGTTTAAGAGCTCCAGGGACCAATTCCTATAATTTAGGAACCCACTTTGAGTGCCACCAGTAGTCACCAAAATTTGACCCTAGTCAGTGTTTAGTTATGCTTTGATTCCCATGAATTAGTTCACTCTTAGTCATCCTACAACCACTTTTCATGATTTGAGGAAAGTAGGGCTTCTTTGCTCACCTAACTCAATCAATTAGCCGGTTTTGAACTAATTTAGTGATACGGTGTTGCATTAGTGAGCTCTAGTGGTGATTTTTCCACATTGAGTTAGCTCTGGAGCCAGTCAAGGCTGGTAGATTCGAATCCTATATAAGGAATTCAATTTTTTCCATGAATAATTGATCAGAGTTTACTGAATTTCTTCTCTCCCTTTTGCATTCTTCTTTCACATTTGAATTCATTCAGGCTTGAGGATCCTATGCTTCACTAAATTTAACATGGTATCAGAGTAGGTATTCAAGACAACTTTAAACCTAGAAAACTTCCATTGATGCACCCAAAGCAATTGAGTTCCACATAATTATTAGTATTATTGCCTTGCTCCCTCTCAATTTTTTCCATAGAAGTCTATCCAGGTGTGATGCATTTAGAAAAAGTGCACATGTCAAATGGGAGAGTGTTTGAGTTTGTTTGATTTTGAATTGAAGTGTTTTTGCAGGTAAATTGAATGTTTTCTGATTAATTAGTTGTTTTTGAAGCTCTAACATGGATAATTCAGCAACTTTGACACCCAAAATCCTCACACCCTTCAATTATCTTGATTGGAGGGTTGATATGCAGATTGTATTGTGAAACAAGGGTTTGTATAGGGTCGCCATGGGTAGAGACTTCAAACCCCAGTGACATCTTGAAAAATTGAAGTATCTAAACAAGCTTGATGAAGCATTTGGATTCATGTGCATACACATCTCTAGAGAGTTACTCTTTCACCTTTAGGGATTGAGAACACCAAAAGAAGTATGGGATAAGATTGAATCCTTGTTTGGAAAACAAGATGAGCTGAGGGGCCATATTATGGAGAATGAGATGATAGCACTACTATTGGAATATATTAAACCCACTCAATACTTAGGATAAAATAATTAATCATTATTTGATTAATTACCTACCCACTAGCTTAATTAGTTGGCATCCACTTGCACCTTAAAGTCAACACATGCCATCTATACCCCAGGAATGCTTTATTTAAGATTATAGGTTGATCTTGACCACTTTATGGACATCCAAAATTGGTAACCGCGCTTTACTGCATATTCTTCTTCATCGTTCTTTATCCTGCTTTTCTGTGGATAAGGTAAAGCTAGTTAACTAGGAAACTGGGTTATTTTGTTGCCAACCCAGACTTCATGAATTTCTCTCCATTTTCTAGTATTATCATGTTTTTACATCACTCTTGACAAATCAATCATGCTTTTTCTAATTCATGAGGTTCTTGAATTATTTGGGAAGTGCTTTAGCCACCTATGGGGGTTTATCATATTTTGGTAAGTCAACCTTTTTGAGCTTTATGAGTTGTCTCCATACAAATCTATTTTCATTTATAAGGATATATTACCTATGTAATAATTTCAATTATCATTTATTGATCATTCATTAATGTGTGTTCTTCTTCTCTCCTTATGCTAATTCTCTGCAATTCCCAGTGAGATTAATTGTGTGCTTAGATTCTTAGATTTTTTTATGGAATTCATGTTTCCATAAATACTTTAGAATTATGAAATGGTATCATAGCACAAGGTTTCCCAATCCATCAAGTATCTACATGATATCAAGAGCTTCAAGCTCTAACATGGTATCAAAGGCCAGGATATCAAAGTTATGACATGGTATCAGATCTTTGGGAGCTCATCAATTAATTCTCCTTTTCAAATTTCCAGGTTTATTTGCAGGTGCAACAACTTCAATATGGATTCGAAAGTTCATCTACTATATCCTTTCAACTATGTTGATTGGAAGCCAAATATGAGTGCATACTTGAAGAGGTAATGCCTCTTTGATGACTCCATTGGTGCTTTGAGTGAACCCGAGTCTTATGAAGAGAAGATTGATTGGATGAATAATTGTGATAGAGCTTATGGAATCGTGTGCTTGGAAATGTCTCCAAATATACATCATCTCATAGATTCTGTTGAATATCCATTTTAGCTTTGGAAAAATTTGGAAAAATCTTTTGGTGTGCAGGAAGTAGAAGATGAAGCATGCAACGAACCCAACATCTCCTCTTATTCTCTCTCTCAAGATGTCTTGGCCTCTACATTCTCTGATGAAGTTATTTATGATGAATAAGTTTCTCATATAGTTCATGTTGCTGCTACCCTCTTTGATTCGAATGATTCCTCCTTTAATGAAGAAGAAAATATCAAAGATCAATCTTTTTTTGTGTCTCTTGAAGATACCAATGATGAAAAATAATTGAAAAATGGAGCTGCTATTGTTATTTTTATTGATGATGATTAACTCACACATTTATTTTTCTCTATGTCTTCTATCATATATTCTAATATCTATGTGCCAGATCCTTCACACTTTGTGCATACCTCTCTCTTTGATGGTGTGCAACCCAGTGACTTCCATATGTTTGCTTAGACATATCAAGTCATATTAGTTCCTTTCGAATTACAATACTTGATCTCATGTGCTTTTGCATCTCCTCCTTTGTTCTTGGCATCAATAATCAGAGCCTCCTTGAATATTTTGAACATCACCTTCCTTCCTCCTTTCATACTTCTACTCTAGAGGATTCATTATCAGTGTATTCCCATGCGTCTACTGATATGCTTATATGTGTTATTTTGGATTCTTTGGAAGCTAGATCAACCCATGGAGACCATGCATTTACACTCTTTGATCATATGCCTTCTCTATGTTCCTACATGATCACTTGCACACATCCTCTCTGTGTAAACGAAGTTGGAGGAATTATACATTCGCTTGGATAGTTATTTCAACTATTTGGAGCTGACTTCATCTCTATTGGTTTGAAGTTCAAGTCATTACATCATCTCAAAGCTGATTACAACTCTCAAGAGCTTTCACATCATTGGATCTCAGTTCCTCTACATGGTCCTAGTTTCCATCCTACAACTTTCCATGATCTAGGCGAGCAAATTTCTCTTTTTACCAAGAAGAATACTCCTCTAGACATCAACATTTAGTTTGGAGCAGCATCAACAACATTTTTGGTTTTCCTCTCATGTCCTATCTTGAGAGAGGATTTTCCCCATATGGGTTTTCCTCTTTCCTCAGTTTTTTGGACATAATAATTGTTAAAGGGTGATCATAGCCTTGTTGCTGGGCCCTATATACAACTATATTTTTGACATACCATCATAAATTTAGACTTAAAGGGGGGTGTTGGAATATATTAAACCCACTCAATACTTAGGATAAAATAATTAATCATTATTTGATTAATTATCTACCCACTAGCTTAATTAGTTGGCATTCACTTACACCTTAAAGTCAACAGATGCCATCTATACCCCATGAATGCTTTATTTCTTATTCTGGGTTGATTTCAACCACTTTATGGACATCCAGAATTGGAAACTGCGCTTCAGGGACAATTTTAAGAACACCCCCAAAATTTATATGTATAATAAATGGGCGAATCTCCCTAATATATAGGAAAAATTGAAGGTATTTTATCAATGATATAATATGTATATATAATTTTTTGGCTAATCTTTCATTATATTATAAAATATTTTAAAATATTGGCGAATCTTCCACTAAATTATAATATATTGTAAAATCTTGGCAAATATTTCATTGAATTATAAAATATTGTAAAAACTTGGCGAATCTTTCATCAAATTATAAATCCTTGTAACGCTTTGGTAAATATTTTGCTATGAAGACTCATCTTTTGAATATATAGATTACTAAGGTAGTGCAATAGAAGAGAAATCATACATTGACTCTCTTGACTCCTAGACCCTCAAATGAACAGATGCATGAATGAGGAGAGGGGTGATTTATTTATACATTTCACAAGCAGTATTGGGTCTCTCACAACTGGAGGTGTTGATGAAACACAACTGCACTAACTAGATCCAGGGAAAGTGGGGACTCCACTTTTTATATCGTCCTTTAATGGTCAAATGAACATGCAGGGACCCAAATATTGACATACTGACAAACTAATAAAATTGAACACTTTACACTGTAGAGTGATTATGGCACCTACAAACCATTATTACAATGTGGAGTATTATTGAGACCTTCAACCTAGTTAATATAGTGCATGAATTCCCAATTACCTTATTTTCCAAATCTCTCATTTTTAATCTACCATCTAAGAAAAAAAAACATGCTTATCTGTTTATAGATACCAATGCCACTTTTCCTTTCTTTTGTTGACATTCAAAATATGAATTATGTCATTTGATTTAGAATTTTTAGAGTAAGTTAGAAACTTGTAATGGTTATTAGAAATAAGAACATACACTAACAAGAATAGAAACCAAATTAATGCATCATCATGCATATCATTAGAACTAATTTGTGAAAGACTATTTTTTCTTAGATAAATTGAGGAGGTGTTTATATCCATGTCCTTGAAATTTTTTAAAGCATGCAAAATGTGGTAAAAATATTTTAGCACCCTCATTGAATGTAAAAGACTAGATATCAAATTTCATAATGTCTACATCTTAGGTCAAACATGCCCTGTACATATTATATACAATCATGATGGAAATGAAATATCATGTTCCAACTAAATCATATACTTATCATGCATAACTAGATCAATTTCTAGATGATGATAGCAATTACATATAAAAAAAAATCTCCAAAAAACATTTTACTTTTGAATGATATTTACAAAAAACAAAATTTCGTAAAACATGTACCGAACCCAAAAAGTTTAGGTCACGAATAAAATTTACGAACTTGGAAATATGAATAAAAAAATCTATTAGTCATCAACTTATCAATACAAATAAAAGAATCTACAAGTACGCTTTGGATAACTCTATAAGAAGACAACCAAAATAATGACCTTTCCACCATAACCTCGCCATTATAATCAATGTGCATTCATTTATATTACCAACATATCAAACATCATCAATAACATACATACAATATAAACATATACACTCCCATCAACTCCTTAGATCCAATACTACTTTCATAGCAAAATCCTAATAAAATAACATTTTAAACAACTGGGTCAAATTCAGTTTGAATATATAAAAAACATGTGGCGTCTCTCCATAAAGAGTAGCATCCACTAATAACATATAAATGTCACTTAATAGTTTAAACATGACAAGGCATAAAATAAATCATATATTTTGAGCTCTATAACACTTTCATGGAACCAACACTCCTAGGATAGACTAAAACCCTAATAACACTGAATGAACCCTAAGAATCAAGAGTTCCGTAGAATTCAATAGGCCTAAAAAAAAAATAAAAGGTAAATTTACATTATATAATATATTGTAATTGTGGATAAAAATCATGATAAAAAGCATACCATGTTAATTATTGGATATAAAGTATGATGCAAGTTTCCATTCTTTGATAAATTGCAAGTGTGGCATGCCCCTTCAAGACCCGATCTTTTGGAAATGGAGATGTTATGCAAAGATTAAATGTCGAGAAAACTAAGAATTAAAATTGGAATCACATCAACCGATAACTTCACCCTGGAAGCACAATTCAATGTCGGTGAACAATGAGTCATTGCAGGATTTATATAGAAAAAAATAACCTCTAATTTTTCCTCCAATACTGGAAATCAATGGCTCAAATAAGGCATCACGTGAAAGTGACTAAAAATACAAGTGAATGAAACCATATGCCTTATTACAAGGAAAATGGAGGGAGAAATAACCCTTGGGAACCTCCATTACTGAAAATTCAGGGCGAATGAATGGTTTCACTAGATTTTCTCTAGAAATTGGGGGTGAAAGATAGATTGGACGGATATTTTTCTAGGGCGAAAATAGTTTTTTTCATTTTCCTCATTGATATACAGGAGGCTATTCATTTTGGATTTATTTTTTTGCTAATAAATATTGGGCGAATATATTTTAGCTAAAAAACCATTTCCATATAGGAAAATAGCCCACAAAATTTTTGTAACCCCCTTAATATAGCCCATGGGCTATATATAGCCCCTAAAATTATCCATGATGCGCTTTACTGCATATTCTGCTTTATCCTGCTTTTTTGTGGATAAGGTAAAGCTAGTTAACTAGGAAACTGGGTTCTTTTGTTGCCAACCCATCCTTCATGACTTTCTCTCAATTTTCTAGGATTAACATGTTTTTCCATCACTCTTGACAACTCACTCATGCTTTTTCTAATTCGCGAGGTCCTTGACTAATTTGGGAAGTGCTTTAGCCACCTATGGGGGTTTATAATATTTTGGTAAGTCATCCTTTTTGAGCTTTATGAGTTGTCTCCATACAACTCTATTTTCCTTTATAAGGATGTATTACCTATGTAATAATATCAATTATCATTTATTGATCATTCATTAATGTGTTTTCATTAATTCCTCTTCTTCTCTCCTTATGCTAATTCTACGCAATTCAAAGTGAGGTTAATTGTGTTCTTATATTCTTATCTTGTTTATGTCATTCATGTTTCCATCAAGGCTTTAGAATTATGAAAACTACAAACCAACAACTTCGAAACTATACAACAATTTTTCTCAAAATTCAAATCACTATTCATGCAAAGCAAGCCGTTCGATATTGATAAGAAGGATGAGCAATTGGTGCTCTCAATTCTGAGCAAAATTGTCCTAGAATTATTAGTGCTCATATCTACATTTCATTGTGGGAGACTGACAACTCCTAATTGGAAAATTACATCCCTTGATTCCTTCACATAGTCTCTAATACAAGAACAAGACAAGCTGATACAGATGGGAGCTCTTACAACCTATCCAAATAAATCTCTCTTGGTCGGTGAGACAAATAATGTTGAAGCAAGGAGGAAGAAGAAAGGAAAAGAAAAAAGGAACACTGAATTCAAACTTAAGGAATAGTTTGATCCAATAGATGAAGCCTTAGGCTTTAAGAAGGACAACCATCATAGGTTTGCCAAGGGAAAGTGCTCCTATTGTGAGAAATGAAACAATACAGAGAAATCTTGTATGAGGAAGACCATAGATCAGATGTCAAAAATCCTTGGGAAACATAATATTTTCCTCACTAAAGGCATAAGGAATTCTAATTCTAGAGACAATACTGAAGCTCATGATGAGAGATGCCATGCAATGAAGGATGTTTTTTCAAATCACATGCCTTCCTCATTGATTCAGGAGACTCCAATCACATGGTTACATCCAAAGAATAATTCTCTACATTACAACTTACTGATGGTCCAAGTATTCACATGGGATATGACACTCAAATACAAGCTAAAGGAAAGGTTTCAATCAAGTTAGAGCATGGAGTGTTAAATAATGTACTATATGTGCCATCCTTAGAAGAAAATTTGTCATCTCTATACCAGATGACTCATACAATATCAACAAAGAGACTTGTATTTGGTCCCTATTTAGTGGATATGTCATATATCTCAAATGGGAAGCTTATAGTGAAAGCTATTGCAAACCATGCCTCCAAGGCATATGAATTCTCGCACTTTCTGCCATAGTCAAATCCAGTGCAATCTCAGCTGCCATTTGAAAGGGAAGGTAAAAATATTCTACCTAAAGGGTACTAAACCCTTTACATATGATAATGTTTCATATTTAGAATCCGAAGTAGAGGACCAAGATGAAACATTTATTGGAATTGAAGATGAATTTTAATCAGATCCAAATCCATATCCAGTCCCTACTCCCAATACTAGGACTAAGTGGGCTCAAAAGGTTATTGAGGAAATTAGGAACATGACTGGAGACTCATATGACATGAGGAGATGTTATAGCTCAAAATGACACATCTCTTCCTGTGACCACTTTCCTATCTTTTCGTCGCATGTCGACACTTCCATGATGACACTTCAAGAAAGTCACTGAAAAAACACCTAAATTGGAGGACCCATATATTGAGTTTTGTAACTCTGTTTGACCTCATCGCTACACCATTGGAAAGGTATCTATGTTAGCTAAAACTTTCCAGAAGACACCAAAGTCTGAAAATTCCCAGAAATACCCTAAAAATGAGTATTTTGATGTGTACATGAGTTTTTTTTAAGGAAACTCGCGTACGTACGTGAGTTTCTATATATAATAGTCGTGTACACCTTAAATACGTGACTTTATACATTGAAACCCACGTATACCTCCTCGTGTACATGACTATTGTTTCTGCAACCCATGTACGCCTCCTAAAAATGTCAAAAAAATACGTATTTTGAAATTCGGGTAGTTTGGGTAGTTATGCAACTGATTCCTTCAGTTGTAACTACTTTGTCTTCGACCCTAACTCTTCATTAAGCATATAAATAGAGGTAGGGAGGTCCATGAGATGGGACTTGAATATTTGCATTGTTATGCTGGAGGATTTGGAGCTCTCTTTTCCCACACCTTTTCCCTAGAAGCTTTCTCCTTGTGTTGCAGAGCTTGGAGGCTGAGTTCCTTGGAGAAGAGAAGCAGCAGAACCAGATCAAGGTTTCGTGAGGTGCCGAACTTGAAGAGAAGGTATACCTGTACTTGTTTTCAAGATTAATAAATATGTGATGTCATTCTTCTTCCCAAATTATTGTTCAATGTTTGATTGAATATTTGTTTATGATCATATGATGATGTTAGTCAGATCATTATTTCATGTTTATTTGATTATCATTGCTTTATATGTGGTCATATTGGTTTGAGGAAGGTATAATTCGTTTTGCAGGTCTCTTGGAGCAAGAGGAGCAAGAAGAGGATTGAAGGGTAGCTTGGATCAACCTTCGTTTGGCTAAGGTATGAACCATTCTAATCTCCGAAACTTGCTTTTATTTTCTTCCAGAACCATTTGCATCCACCTTTCAACCTAGTACGTTGATGGCCTCTTAAACCCTAGCCATAGGAAACTTTCCTTTACAACAGGAGAACAAGATCCCAGTTTCAAAAAGAGAGCCTTGCACTATGTAAAGAAAATTCACTTCTCCTAGAGAGGTGCTACAAACTTCTAAAGAGATGCTATACTATGGTAAGGTCTGAGCAACAATTCTGGTCACTAAAGAAAAAATTGTATCATGTCACTCTTCCTCAAGAAAGAAGAGACAAAGGAAACATTACTTCTCCTATCTGTCATTAGATTGGAATAAAGTGGAGAGGTTCACATGCACAGTACCAAGAAACTAGTGCACATAAGGACCATCACACTACACTACTACTCCATAGAGATGTAGATTGCAGAAATATTTTCATAAGTTTTTACTCAATAATATTTTTTTTCTCTTAGTAGGAAAGCTTGATCCTGATTTTTCTTGCTTATTTTGAGGGTGGGGAGGGGGGGTGGTTTCCCATGAGGTTTTCCCCATTTCCCCTGTTTTGTTGAACAATTATTATTTTTTTCATTTAGATTATATGGGTTACCTTTAGTCTTAGTTTCTAGGTTCCAAGTTTCCCAAGTTAGGATTAAAGGGGGGTGTTAGGATTATTAATTAATTCTCCCTTCAACCACCATAGTATAATTGTAATTTACAATATTAGGATATTATTTTCACTTCACTAGTGCATGGGGGACTCACCTTGAGGCCACCTACCACTAAATGCACCAATATGCATGAGTTTAGGAGCTCCAGGGACCAATCTCTATAATTTAGGAACCCACTTTGAGTGCCACCAACAATCACCGACAGTTGAACCTAGTCGATGTTCATTTAAGTTATTTATTCTCCAATTCCCATCAGTTAGTTCACTCTCAGTCATTCTAGGGCCACTTTTGTAATGTCCCATTTTTGGAAATTTATTAAAATGCCCAATTTTCCAATTTTTTCACAATTTTTGCTCTTGACTAGTTTTAGTGTCTTGGTCTCCAAATCAGTCCAATTGCTCCCAAATATTCAAAGAAGGTGTATGAATGATATAATAACTTAGTTATTATGTTCATGGATGTATTATGGTCCACCAATCAGTTCTTAAAGTCTATATCAAATTCTGAATAAGATAGATGAATTTACTAGCAATTTTGGGGCTCAAATCTCTCCCGCGTAATTGTCGGAATGGATTCCCAAATGTACATTAAATCACTCAAATTATTAAATTGAATAAGGGGATGTGTATAATACATTATCAAAGACTCATATGCATAACCAATCGAACTCCCATGGCTGTTATCACTTCATTCAATCAGATATAAAAAACTAGTTTTGGACCCTTGGGGAATCGAGATGTAGTTTTCTCCAAATGATACGAAATTCGACCCAATGGCCACAAATTCTTAGTTTCTGAACATGAAATACATACAAAAAATTAATTACAGTTCATCCATTCATAAATCATCAGTGTTGCACACATATATTCGATTCCATCAAGATTGCAAGAGTTTACAACAAGGTATTGGGGAAATGACACCGTTTCTTCAATATTGGACAATAATACATGAGATATATTGGATTTTCGACTTGAGATATTTATGAACATAAATTATAGAGAATTTAAATGATACTAAAATATACTGGAGCAATAGAATCTCCCTCAAAGAGATGAATAGCTCACCAAGTGTGCCTCACTCCATTAAGCTGAAATATGGTGAGAAAACTTGAGATGAATGGAAGAACAAGCTGATATTGAGATGTCCATGAAATTCCTGTATCTTGAAACTAAAAATAATAATCCATTAAATATCCATGAAATACCTGAGTGGCCTTTCCAAATTCCAACTAGGATGGGAATCTTTCACCCTCGAAATTGGCTTAAGCAAGAAAACTAGTCATCTACTAGCTCTCACAATTCACAAATGACAATTTCACAAATGAGAAAAAGCTTCTTATAATGGTTGATCCCTGTATTTTATAAAAATTATTAGTCTTCTAAGGTTCCAAATACATCCATGAACCAAATCCAAGTCGAATTGGTGTGGATGCTCATGCTATGCCATGTGGCCTCTCTCTTCACCTTCCCTCTTCTCCCAAATTTGAGTAGGAGCCTATTGGCCTTCTCCAACTCCCAAATGCGACCTCTAAGATGATCTATTCAGTCCTGACATGTCATTATGTTAGTATGTCAGCCTTCATATCTGACGTGTGTCATAATTTTCATAGAATCTCCATCATTGGTGTCATAGATGTCATAAATGTAAGGGGAATTTAGCCAAGTGTCCATGAAACTCCCATTTGGCTGTTCCTCTTCCCATAGATTCAAAATTACAAGAGGAGGATGCCATTTAACATAGGAATTCTAGCTTGAGTGGGCCCCATTGTCTCCATGTGTCTCCATTCTCCATAGCCATTTAAATTTTCTATTGTATTTATTTAATAAGATAAATTAATAACTAGGGCATCTTTTCTCACCTAACTTAATCAATTAACTAGTTGTGAACTGATTCAGTGATCCAGAGTTGCATTAGTGAGCTCTAGTGGTGATTTTCGCACACTGATTTAGCTCAGGTGTCCAAGTTGATAGATTTGAATCCTATGTAAGGCATTCAAATTATCCTATTTGTAACACCATTGTATTATAGATAGATACTGATTAATGGATGCAATGTTATTCTTCCAATTTTTGTCTCTTGTGTGTTAATTTTTCCATGAATAATTTATCAGAGTTTACTGAATTGATTCTCTCTCTTCTGCATTCTTATTTCACATTTGATTTCATTCAGGTTCGAGGATCCTATGCTTCACTAAATTTAACATCAATATGATCTACTATTGATAGGAGCCTCTTTTGAGAAGGTGTAATTCGTTTTCCGTCATCATTTATGGCTTGAATACTTTATTTTCTTATATCTTTGTATATTGACTATAAACCTGCTTGAAGTAGAACAAGGCCTATTTGAGTAAGGGCCTTTTCTTTCTATGGTACTGTAAATTCCAAAGAAGAATAAGGAATGAATCTAGTTGGCATATTTCTTGGAGTTATTTCTTTCTTACACAATTCAACAATTTATTTAGGCACCTATGCACTTATTTATTTTTCCACCAAGACCTAAGAGATCTGTTGTGGCTCTGTTCTTACTTTCTTTGACTAAGGAGCACGTTATTCCCAATAAATATCCATATCTCCATCTCCTCTTTTTTGTCCCAATATCTGATTTGGTTCACTATGTCCTACCAAGGTCTTCTAGGTCTCTTCAAATTCCTCCCAACTCTCTTTGTTTGCTACTTTATCCCACTCCGGTTTAGGTGTGCATTCATAGGATGAATTTTTGTTTTCCAACCTATGATTTGAGATTACTTTCTATGGATTGCATGCAGTTTGTTCTATTTTTTCCAAATTCAACTCCTTTAGAAAACCCTCCATGTACTGTAGAGAACTCAAATATTTGACCTGGAAAGGGACAACATATTTAGGATTGTGGAAGGTTATGTGTTTTCTAAAACTCCTAAAGTGCATCTCATCTAATATCAACCTTTGGCTAACATATTCCATAGAAAGAATTTTGATGTTTAGGAATGCAGGAAAAATGTATGGTTTTCCTTTGAATCCATACACTCTAATTACCGTGTGATCCTTGAACAAGAAACAATATATACTCTTGTGTTTGGATTAAACTATAACCATTCTTTTCCCTCCGTGGGAATACTTGGCAAGTAAATTCCATGAATTATGGTATAAACCACCCTCATTACCTTATTTGTGAACTCTGAATAATTCAAGTTTCTAGCAAGTCTCAGAAACAAAGGGTTCCATTCATAAACAAGTAGTTCTTGTCCTTGTTCATCAGCTATCTTTATTCCTAGAGCTTCAAAATATTTGAAATTTTGTAATATGAACAGAAAGAATAGACAACATGGATATCTGAAAATTTCAAGGAAAAGAATCTTTGTCAGTTGTTGATTAATGGATTGGGATAGAAAACCACATATGTCCCATTTAGGGCACTCTTTAATTGCATGGTTCAACTGTGCTAGCAAACATCAGAGGGTTTCATCAGCCTATTCATCATTTTTGTATCATAGGATGGTGCGCAGGAGAGATATGGTTTTTTTAAAGTCTAGGTTAAAGAACACAACCTTGAATGGAGACTTGGAGTGCTGGGTTGTCATCCCAAGCTCCATGTGCTGGGTGAAAACTAGGGTTTTTTCATTAGGGCTCAAATTTTGATACAAGAGGGCCATTATCCTCTCCTCTATCAGTTGGAGACCTTCTCCGTGAGGTAAACACATAATTTTTTTGATAATTCCAACTTCTATTTGACATACAACCCTAAACTTGTCTGAGTACATGATCAATTTTCGGCTATGGGAGAAGAAAGACAATCACCATATTGTAAATTCATGAAAATAGACTTACTGGGGACACAAATATTATGCTAGGTCCAAGTCCCACAATTTGCATGGGTATTGGTCTTCAAATTCCAGAATTTGGGCCTCAATAATGGTTAAATTTAGGCCATACTAGGTTATTACAGTGTCTTGAATATCAGCTTGGTGGTCATATATGGACTTGTTCCAAAATATTTAGGCTTAGGTGTCGACTTCGTGGTTGATTGAGACATTTTGCTAGTTGAATTTACTAGTTAGGGGCTTAAAAGGTTTATTTGGTAGGTTAGGGTAACTTTTAAATTTACAACAATAAAATGGTAAAAATAGATGAATGGCTTAACAAATTACTAGTGATGTCTGATGTGGAGGATGATTAGATCTTGGGATTTGCATTTGAACCAATTGGTGTGCACACATGATGAGGATGATTAGCTAGATCTCTAGATGACCGAGCAACAATGAATCGAACCTAATGGGTGAAATGTATTTTAATGTTTGTGAAATTTTAATTAGTACAAATCATAGGATATTTTTGCATGATGGAGGATGGTGTGACTTATGACACCTAGGACCACTTGACAGGTTGATGTAATGGGGGAAGGCTAATGTGGGATGACAACCGAGACCACTTGAAATTTGCTGAGTGGAAAACACCTTGGTTTCCTAGGGAGGTAATTCTCACTCACATGGGTGGTTTCCCAAAATTTACCGAGGAGAGGTGACCAATAATAATTCCCATCTGTATCACGTGACTTGTGGTACAACGTGCCCTTGATCCCCTTCTCGGTCCTTGCAAGTTGTTCGCACGCAATGCATAATCATTGTTGGATATGATCTAAATTTTTCCAAACTGATTGTCGCTTTATTACATTAAAGGTCTAACCTTTTCATCCTCGTACTTTTCATCTTGGTCGTTGATTCAACTGCTTGGCCCTATAGATTAGCTGGAATCATCTTCCTTGTATCTACTGCATAACTTCCAATGCGTTATTCATCTTATCCGTTAGATATTTTTTAGATGTATGACTACCTACATCTCCTGAGTTAAGGGATGAATTCCTGTTCATGATCTTCTGCTATGGTTTATTTTATTAATATCTTCATTGTTTATCTTTTCTGGGATAATCCCAAATTTGACATTAGGAATTTTCGATGGCTTAAAAGGCTCGAAAATATCTTTATTAATAGGAAGTTCAAACTACTCAATCATATTTTTAATTGTTGATTGGGTTGTCTTGGATTTGACAAGAAAATGACCAACTTCCTTGGGAAGCTTGAAGGTAATTAAATATTTATTCTTGATAAAATGGATGTAATCAAAATCAAATATATTCCTAATGTATTCTATGGAAAAAAAATTGGGTGTTAGGAATTTAGGGAGTTGGTAGGGTTGCAGTTATGAACCATATACCCTAATTTTAGTATGATTTTTGTATTAAAAACAATCTCCTATCAATGAATTAGGACACATATGGGAGAAATCTCTTACATATGGAAACATTCTGGGAGGTGGGACTCTATATAGCAAGGAGTACATAAAAGACATAACATTGTTGACAAATTCAACAAAACCTTCATTATTGGGCTGGAATTTTATAAATTGTAGGTCTAATGGTTGGAATGACTTAGGGTGATGGTATATGATCATGCACAACAAGAAATACTAATATATGCAAATTTTCATTTCCATATGCATAATCTTGTAAAGTATTAATGCAAAATCCAAACTTAGTGACTGATGCTCTTGAAGGAGGAAAGATGGAAACCAAGAAACCCAAATATGTATCAACAATTACCTTGTCATGATCGTATCCAAGGAATTGGAATACCATCTCCATTGACATATTAGACACTTATGAAAATGATTCTAACTTGAAAGGGAGAGGCCGTGAAGGTAATTCTACACTGGTAGGTAGTATTAAATTAAATAATTGATCCTTTTTCTTCATACTTCGGATCTCGAAACTTAGAACATAGAGATTCATCATCAATTTTTTGTAGTGTATCCTCCTATGGAAGATCCATTATCTCCTGCAAGAAATCTTTAGTGACAAGGTAGACGATGGTGGTCACAAAATCCTTGACTATCATAAGTTTATTTTATGGGGACTTAGGGAGTTTCATTCTACTGAATAGGTGACCAATTCCAAGAAATGATGCATTCTGGTTACCATGGCCTTGTAAATATTTGATATCCATGGGCACGAGAAATCATTGGAATTTTCAAATCTATCTTAAGCATCACTTATGTCCCAGGCATATTCGACATTGAAAGAAAATGATATAATAGATTGAATTGGGTATCAATCAAGTTTTCATCATATAGATGAGGCTTATTTACACATTTAGGATCTAAAAAAGTCTATGTAGAGGATATTAGAGGTGATTGAAGAAAATAAAGGAACCAATTAATAGTGAAAATTCTTGATTTACTGGGTTTCAAGAGTTGATCTTGGGTTGTAGGATGGACAAGTCTCTTACTTTTCCAGGAGCTCATTTCAAAGTATAAAATTTGAATACTTGACGGATTTAATTGAATAAATTCAATTTTTGGTGATTTTAAAGGAGAAACACGTGGCAAGACATATTTTTTGGAGGGAATATGATATAGACTATATACAAATGTTTTATCATTGGGGTATACACATGCAAAATGTTGGTTCACTTAGAATTTACTTACATGGTCTGTTGTCTTATATGGCTATGGCTAGTGGCTCAAGTGGTTTCAAGGTCATGATGAAGATAGTCTTCCTTTATTCCTTTCGAGATATTGAAAAAAAATGGAGAAACCACATCAAATCAAGGGTATCAATTTTCAGGATGATGTGCTATATTTTATATCTTGAGTATTTTCATGGCCCTAAAATCCGGAGATTCATTGTTACTGGAAAAATGTGGTTAGTGCAGACAAAAACCTTTTCCCTAGTTTAAATGGTTTAGATCTAGAACAAAACAAGTACATATATGAAAACTTTCCATAGATTATCAAACTACTTGAATATAAAAATTTTATACTTCTTTCTGAAGGCTATCTTTTCCTCATCGAATATTTCTATGATCCAAAAGATACAAAGGAAAAGAAACAAGATACTTTGTTGAATCTATGCTAATTATCAAGGAGAAAAGAAATACATAACATTACACATTATTTATGGGAAAGGAAAAACATATTTGTACTAATGTGAATGAGGAAAGAATTACAAACAAATTGCCTTGGTGTTGGGATTCTCCCCACAAGTCTTTCATCCTCAAACTCTACAAGTCTTTCACCCTCAAACTCCAATCTATTTGCCTCTCACTCCTAGAAGAATTTCAATAGCATAAAGATGATTTTCTGGTCCTCTTAAATACATGAAGGCAAGATTACATTTATAGGCCAAAAAGGGATCAAATGGGTTAATATTTACTTGGAGGAAGTTGAGGGATCATCCCTAGGGGTTAGGGGTTCGACTGCCACCTAATATACTCAGTTGGGATAAGCCTCCATGACAAATTTCTTCTAGAAATATTTCAAAAATCCTCCTTTTTAATTTTATTGAGCATTGATGCTTGTTGTACACTAGCCAGAGGCATCATGAATGGACGACGCTCCTTGCAAAAAGGAAAGGAGTGTCATTGATTCCTTTTTCCCATTAGCAACCGATGCCAACCTAGGCTGAAACCTTCTGTCAAGAAGCAAGGTGCGTCGTTGCTACTAGGAATGAGCATCTAACAAGGAAAAACCTCTTCAAAAAGTCACTTGTCATATGTACTCTAGGGATTTAGGAAAAATGAAATATTTTTGTGTAACAGATTTCCCCACAAAGTATGAATCTATAGGGATGCGATATGTGAAATAATTTGATAGATGTATCTTGAATGATGAGGCAAATGATTGTCGGTTGAAGAACTTTTACAGTACCCTATACTCTGAGCTATGTATTTTGACTGACTCAAGACATGTCTTCCAACCAATACATTTTAGATCCATGCATAAATGACTAAGTCATGGCTACAGATATACAATGTATATCCATGACAAACATAATTCAAATTTGGACATGGATACTAAACATACACTATAGATCTATGCCATCATAAATAAAACTTGAGCATAGCCACTGAACATACATTGTGGATCTATGTAGTGTCTCAATTATAAAATACTCTATCACAACCTGGGGAAAGGAAAATAATCAAGGGAATTCCTAAACAACCAGGGTCTTTATCCCAATCTCGAATTGTATGACTCTATACATTTGAATAGATTTCCTGATGTTGAACATGGTAGAAACCGCTTGATCACTAGTTATTGATTTATACCGTTAGCAAGTGTAAGGGAAATCACCATTGATGTTAATGCTTCCCAAGGTACCCTAGTACATTCCTCCGAATGTGAATATATGAGTTGAATTCAAAAAATTGACAAAATATTTCAATAAGAGGCCAGTGATGGAACCCTACTGTCAAAAGCGAGGAAACCTTCCGTTGAGGCATGCAGGTTTCAAGATACTAACTGGTATCTAAGACTAATTCTAGATGATGTGGTGGTGTTGAAGGGAATAGACTTATTGAATGAGGGCCATGATGTTTCCCCCATCATGGACATGAAACTGGAACACAATTGATTTGAAGTGATTTTAATTATGGAGAAACCATGGTACTAACTCGGCGATGACCGAAAAAAAAGGAAGGTAAGATAATTGTAGAGGTTTTTTGTGGTAAAATACTCCCTTGAACATTGAACAACATGACAAATGACTTGGCATAACTAACTCAATGAGGTAGAGACTAGACATAAAGAAAAATACCAGACAATGCATTATTTGAATGACTCAAGGGAGTAAATTGACTCATGAAAGTTGATCGACTTGAGGCCAACCTAATTACCCAACTGTTTGAATGAAATGAAAATAGGTTCCATGTTCAAAGGTGACTATAGGCTTCCATTCATACCAATGATAAATGTTTTCCCATTCCCTTAATTTCCCCATCATGAAGGATGAGTACCTATTTGATTTTTAATGAGCTTGAAAAGGGTAACATAAACACACACTCGATATAGATCATCATAGGATGAGTCCGATATCACATGATTTATGAACCTCAGAAAAGATGGGTTTAGTCCTAGAAATGCTCCTTCATTGTTTGATTTTTATGAGTCCAAAGAAGGTAAACTCAGTGTCGTTTCATGTTTAGATAGTATAAAAGTACTAACGAAAAACTCCAATATGTAATTTTTCATAAATTTAGTCCCTAAGGTCTGAAAAAGTGTAAAATGATACCTAAAAGAACTCTTCTAGTTATGATGAACTAGAGTATACATTTTCTCATAAATAAGTCTAAATGGTCCGAAAAATGGGTAAACTATCACTCGATAGACGACCCTTCAAATACTTGTACAAGCATGACAAAGTGATGTTCGCTTGGTGATCTTTTCCTATTTAGAGAGTCTGAAAATATCTTAAATAAAAATCTGAGGGGTTCCTTTTTCATATAAGTTTTATGAGTCCAAAAAAGGGATAAAAGTATACTCGACACATTTTTTCTTAATTTTAACGAGAACGACTATGGTATCAAAAGAAATCAGAACCTTTTTCATGTTTGAATCCAAAGCATGAAAAAACAATAAACTAAGCTCAAACCACTTTTCATGTTTTAAAAAGGGCACACAAAATGTAAAAAGTAAGATCAATACCATCTTACTATTGTTAACGAGCTTGAATATCGGTTGAAAGAATTCTTAGGGTATGTATGCTCAAAATGAGTCCCATTGATGGGCATTTTCCCAAAATGATGTCTAGTGGTTGGTATTTTCCCCAAGTATATATGTCAAGTAGATTAAATCCAACATAATGTAAATAGGTTGGATACATTCCCCCTAAGCTTCTTTCTTTCTTCCTACTCTTTTACTTCATCCAACTAAATTCAATGTTACTTCTAGGAAAAGGTTCACCAAAAACGGAGGAAGAAAGAGGATCGAGTGATACAAGTAGATGAAATGAAGGTTTAAGAATTGATTATTTCTCCTTGATTCTCTTCACACACTAGAAAGAGGCGTCAATAATGGAAGACACTCCTTCCACAAAGGAAAGGAGTGTCACCAACACCTTTTATCCACTAGCAACCAACGTCAGCTTAAGATGATGCATTCTATCAAGAAGCAAGGTGCATCAGTGCTATTAGGAATGAGCCTCTGTTAGAGAATTATTCCACCTTAGTATCATGGTCATACACATAGGACACATTTTCATTAGTCTCATACTTATGTTATATGGTCCAAAAATAGGCTGTGTTGGTAAATCTTGGTTCCTTTGGTGTTTCAGACTCATAAATGCACCCAAGTGCCCTCGTTTGATCATTATGGTTACACATGTGCCCTCATTAATGACTTCTTAGTCCTTGGTGCACTACCCATCCCTTAAAACATGGAAACTGGTTGACTAGAGGCACCCATGCATGTATTTGGGGTGCTTTTGATTTTTTTGGACCATTTATTGCTGCCTAGAGCCACTCCCACTCATCCATGCACTCCAACACACCTAGAATAACCTCATTTATGTCCTATAAAAATCCATGGATTTTATCACTAGCATCTGTGACCGTTTGAGGTGGTTTGGGAGGTCATTGGTCCACTTAGGGGGGTTTTGAGGTCCAATCTAATCCTACCAAATGTATGCATACAAATTTCCTCCAAATGCTAAAGGTTTTCTCCTATTGTATTATAAACATGTTCCAGACATATTTACATGTTGGAAAGTCATAATAAAATCTATTATTGACATCATTTCTATGTGTTAATTTCACTCTTTTCACTGTTTTTTACATAATTTGTGAGTAATCTTGAATTGTGGGGATTCCCTTAGCTCCTAGATCTTGCTGTGAATCATATTTTCACATGGTATTAGAGCTCTTTGTAACTACAAATCAAATCCAGAGTGTTTGAGTTTCTTTTTAGGGTATTTTCCAGAAAAAATTGAGTGTTTTCATTGCAGGTACATCCAATGTTTCTGTCACTCAATGTACAAGTAGGAATGGATAAGAACCATGTATTTCTTACCCCATTCAAATATTTCTAAAGGAAGGCTGAAATGGAGATCCAAATGAGTTCAAAAGGCATGTACAGAGTTACCATGGGAACTGAGACCAATCCCAACTTTGTTGTGGAAAAATTGAAGTACTTCAACAGAATAAATGAGGCATTCGAGATGCTTTATCTCAGTATTTTGAGGGATATTCTCTTCCATGTAGAAATTATGAAAAAAACCACCTAAGTGTGGCTCAATACTGAGTCATTGTTTTGGAATACTAATGAGATGAGTGACCACAAACTCGAAAACGAGTCAATCTCATTGAGCTCAACTCACTTTGAGACGATCCATGACTTCTTCACAAAGTTCAAATCGTTGATGCTTTAGTTGAAACAATGTGGCATTGCAAAGAAAGAGGAGAAACTGATATTTTCCATTCTTTTGAAGCTAGGGTGAGAGTATTCAGTGTTTTTGTAAACATTCCACTGAAGCAAGCTCATAGCTCAAAATTGGAGGATGCCTTCACTAACAGACTTCATGGAGTCACTGACTCAAGAACAAGAAAAGTTGGTGTGAATGGGTACCATCAAATACACCAAGGATAAATCCCTTGTTACACGAGTTTATAATCCAACCAAAGGAAAGAAGAAAGACAGGTATTTGAAGCAACAAGGGAAGAAGAAGCAGGAGAATCCCAAATATTTAGATGGGGTTTCGAATCTTAGCAAGGACAAAGAGAAGAAGATGAACGAGAAGACAAAATGCACTTATTGTCACAAGGTTTGGCATATAGAGAGTGAATTCCTGAAGAAAACCATTTACATGATGGTGCAACTCCTTGAGAAGAACAACACTCCCCTTCCAGAAGGTGCAAGGAAGAAAGAGGGAGGTTCAAGATTAGAGAACAAGGAAAGATGCCATGCTTTGGTTGTTGGATCTTCAATATCTTCATCCTTCATCATAGATTCAGGTGAATCTAGGCACATGGACTCCATGCATGATTCCTTCTAGGCCCTGCATCCTTACAATGGTCCATTCATCCTCATGGGTGATGATTCAAAAATCCAAGCCAAAGAGATTGGCAGGATTGATCTTGAAGATGGGTACTTCAACAATGTGTTGTTTGTGCATAATATAGCACACAAACTATTCTCTGTCTATCAAATGACACACACTGGTACAACCAAGAGAGTAACATTTACTCAAAAATATGTGGAAATCGCATAAATATCTACAAGGAAAGCTGTTGTAGTGGGTTTTGCTGACCATGATTTGAGAATGTACAAATTCTCTCATTTCCTTCCATACTCCCAAGGGAATGCACTCCTGTCACATGCCATTGAGACAAGAAAGTTGTGGCATGAGATATATGGACATATAAACTATAGGTACCTCTAAGAACTAAGAAAGGAAATCATGGTTGAAGGGCTTCTTACCATGAAGTTTTCCAATGGCACATGCAAAGGGTGTGTAGTGGGGAAACATGCCGAGTGCAAATATGAGAAAGGAAAGGAAAGGAGGGATTACAAAATTATTGATATAATCCATTCAGATATCATAGGGAATATTCCTACACCCTCATATGGGAATTAAAGGTGTGTGTCGACTTTCATAGATGATTTCTCAAGGTAATGTCGGGTGTATTTTCTCAAGCTAAAATCTGAAGTTTTTGAGACTTTAAAAATGTACAAAGATATAGTTGAGAATGCATGTGGGAACAAGATAAATTATATTAGGACTGAAAATGGTAAGGAGTATGTCAATAATAATTTTCAGTATCTTTGTGAATAATTTGGCATCCAAATGCAATATTCTGTTCCCTACACACCACAACATATTGGTGTTGCAGAGTGCAAGAACAAAGCTCTCAAGGAGATGGAAACATGCATGATGGAAGAAAAGGATTTGAATCCTAATATAAGAAATGAAGCTATAAATTGTGCTACATATGATCAGAACATATCTCCACACAAAGAATTGGATGGTAAAACTCCATTTGAGGCTTGGAGTGGTCCCAAGCTCAATGTTTCTCATTTTAGGGTTTTTAGCTCAAAGGTTTGGGCTATAATTCCTCCCGAGAAGAGAAATGCCTTGAAGCCTCAAATAAAGCAGTCCATTATGGTTGGATATGATTAATATCAAATGGTATACTAGCTCATTTATCCCTCATATCATAAAACATTCATCGAAATGAGTGTATAGTTCGAATAAGAGGCCATGCATGAGATCAAACTAGCTTAAGGGGGTGCTCAAATCCTCCACTCCATGATGATGTAAGTGATGATTCTTCCTGTTTTTTTTTTTCTGATTATAATATTTACTATGATGATGATAAAATGAATTCAGATCATGACTCAACCATTCGACCAAAGTGGGATAAAAAAACCATACAAGCAACTGGTGATCTTGTTGGAGATCCACTAGACTCTAGGAAGACTAGATCACAATTTCACAATTCCTTCTCTACTTGTGAATTGAATATTTCAGATAGATGATTTATGATGGTTGGATATGATCCTTAGACATATTAGGAAGCATCACTTGATCCAATATTGAAAACAACCTTGCAAGAGGAGTTCAAGTCTTTGCAAGACAATGAGACTTGGGAGTTGGTTCCCTTGCCCTCCAAGAGGAAAATAGTGCAATGTAAGTGGGGATATAGGACCAAAGTGGCTGGTGGTGGTTCTTATATCAAGTATAATTACATTTTGGTTTCCAAATTATTCTCTCAAGTCCATGGAGTGGAGTATAAAAAAACATTTGCACCGATTGCAAAGATCGACTCTCTTAGTCTAGTTTTAGCCATTGTTGCATCTAAGCGCTGGGAGGTTCACCACATGGATATAAAGAGTGATTTTATTCATGGTGAACTTCATGAGGATATATATATGAAGTATCCTGAAGGTTTAATTCATGATACTTCACTTGTTTTCAGGTTGAAGAAGTCTCTCTATGGCCTCAAGCAAGCCCTTAGGGCTTGATATGCCAAGATGGACAATTTTCTACTATCACTTGGATTTGAAAGATGTAAATATGATCCTAATGTATATTTGTAGAATTTTGGTGATTTATTGCAGGTAATAGTACTGTATGTTGATGACATTTTGATTACAAGGAGATGCACTAATTATATAATATCAATAAAGTCTTCATTGCACAATGAATTCTCCATGACTGACCTTGGATTGTTGAAACAATTTCTTGGCATAAAGATTGAGAAATATGATGCAGGGATCAAGGTTAGACAACCAAAGTATGTTGAATACCTTTTATTAAGTTCAAAATTTCTGAATGTAATGCAACCAAGTTCCCATTCCTCTCAGGAATAAAACTTGGTGATTTTGGTGAACCTCCATTGGTGGACAACTCGTTGTACATACAACTAGTTGGGATCTTGTTGTATCTTACGCACTCTCGAAATAATTTGGCATATTTTGTAGGTGTTGTTTCAATACATATGCAGGATCATCATGAGATCCATTAGAAGGATGAAAAAATAATCTTGCATTATGTGCAAGGAACCAAACACTTCGGGGTACACTATGCTGCTGGTTCTCCACTAGAACTAGTGGGATTTACTGATTCTGATTGAGTTGGAGATTCCATTGATAGAAATTACACTTGAGGTTATGTATTCATGCTTTCACATGGTCCTATATGTTGGTCAAGCACTAAAAAATACACTATATCCTTTTCATTAGCTGAGTCCAAGTACAGAGGAGTAGTGAATGCAACTACACAATGTGTGTGGTTGCAAGGTATTCTTGGGGAGCTTAGATTCACATTTGATGCACCCACAGTCATTTGGGGTGAAAATAAATGTGTAATCAATATTTCCACTAATCCAGTGCAAATACAGATGACCAAGCACATTGAGCTACACATGCTCTACATCAGGAGCTTGGTACATGAGCAGGTCATATCATTGCAATATCTGCAGAGAAAACTGCTGACATCTTCACCAAGAGCTTCACAAAGAATACATTCACCTATATGAGATAACTTATTGGAGTGGGTGACACATGGTGATGATTGATATTTACTTTCATATTTTTCTCCATACGCATTTTAGAGGGGGGGTTTTGTTCCCTTGAGGTTTTCTTCCTTACCTTGGTTATATGAACAACTAAATTTTTGTAAGAGGGATTTGAGCTTTAGTTTCCAAGGCCTCAATAATGTGATGTATATAAAATAATTCAGGATTTAGGGGTTTTTTATAGCATTATTACACCTAATTACCATGTTCATACACCAAGGACACATTTTCATTAGTCTCATGCTTATGTTATATGGTCCAAAACTAGGTTGTGTCGGTCAATCTTGGTTCCTTTGGTGTTTCAGACTCATAATTGAACCCAAGCGCCCTAATTTTATCATTCTGGTTACACATGTTCCCCCATTAATGACTTCTCAGTCCTTGGTGCACTCCCCATCCCTTAAAACATGGAATCTGGTTGACTAGAGGCGCCCATGCATGTAATTGGGGTGTTTTTTACTCTTTTGGACCATTTATTGCTTCCTAGAGCCTCTCCCACTCACCCATGAACTCCACAACTATCCTACCCTCATTTATGTCCTATCATGCTCCATCAATGTTCATAGTATCATTTGTGACCATTTGATGTGGTTTGGGAGCTCATTGGTCCACCTAGAAGGGTTTTGAGGTCCAATCTAAGCCTGCCACATGTATGAATCTAAATTGCCTCCAAAGGCTAACAATTTTCTCCTATTGTATTATAAACATGTTCCAGACATATTTACATGTTGGAAAGTCATAATATTGACACCATTTCTATGTGTTAATTTCACTCTTTTCACTATTTTCTGCATAATTTGTGAGTAATCTTGAATTGCGAGGATTCCCTTAGCTCATAGATCTTGTTTTGAATCATATTTTCACAACCTCTAACAAGTAACAAACCCTTCAAAAATTCCTTTGGAATATGTACTCTAGGGATTTAGGAAAAATGACAATATTTTGGTGAACATCCATTGATCTCATGTAAGCACCTTTTATCATGTGGGATACTCACTAGGACGTTTTCACCTCATCCATGAGTCATGGGGCTATTGATCATGTATAAAAAAGGTACTATGTTGTCACATCTATGAGTGTGGGCATTAGCCTCTCTATTAAGTAGTTTCAGAGAGACAACTTAAGTGGTTTTGAAATCCTACTTATGGGAAAATGAGCAAAATGTGAATCTACCACATTAAATGATGGTTTTCATTTACATTCTCTTGAATTTTAATTTAATTTATGAGAAAATTATTAGGCCAAAATTTTTATATACTATTGATATACTATATCATTTCTTGATCATGCTTGATGTTATCCTCAACGCCCTTTAGGTGGTATCCATTGGTTATAAACCATGATCCTATGGACAAATTTTCATGACTTGGTCCTAGTTAGATCTTGAAACCGTGCTTTAAACCATATCCTTAGAGGCTAAGAAATCATAAAAATCAGATCTTCTCCTCTTCTTGTTTCACCTATTGAATTTCATAGAATATAATGATCGAACTACTTAAATCTCTATTGACACTATGATTAAGTCCTTAGACCACTACATAACACCTATGTAGGGAATATTTATCTTATTGGTAAGGATTTTAACACTACTTGTAGGTTTTGAGCACCAAAATTGGTTATTAGGATATGGAAGTGGTTAAAGGATGAAACTTGGGCCATAGGTACTAACGGATCTTCTAGGAATTGAGGACCATGAACAAGGTCTTTGACCACAATACCTGGCCTAGACTAGGTGTAGTTTTTCTCTAGGTGGGGATAATATCACTATTAAGAGTTTTTGAGCCCCTTATATAGGTCATGAATCTATACATGTTGAATGTAGGTAACCTAGGAGTTGTTCCCTAAATGTACACACTTAGGGATTAAGGGATAGAAAGGAGGTTACATACCACTACATAGGACATGTTTAGGGGCTCTTTAGATTCCAAGTGTGGATTGACATACTCTGTTAGGATTTTTTGGGAACCATTTATGGATATTAGGGCCTTGTACACGGTTGATGGGAAGATCATAGTCCAAGTAATAAAAAATAAAGATTCTAAGGCTTGAGGGCCATGAATATTTCCTCAAATTACTAACATGACCTCTCTAGGGGATATCTAGCCTCTAAGTGGGAATATGAGAGTGGCAATTGGAGAAACTAATATGTTTTGAGGACCAAGTATATCTCTCATGACCTTGGAAATGGATAAGGGAGACAAGTTTAAACTTATTCACTAAAACTAGATTATAGGGCTAAAGGTCCTTGAAAAAACATCTTGTAGATTGACACAAGACCCCTATATGAGAAGTTTAGTAACAACTTAGATGGACTTCAAGTAATTCATCATTTTTAAGGAAGAAACATTAGCCTTGGTACTAAATGAATATTCTATTGATTGACGGTCATAAACCATGCTTTTAACAACAATATAAGATTGGTCTAGGGGTTCTTAGGCCTTCAATTAGTGATATGGAAATTGTTATGAGGTTTTGACAACCAAGCATGGGTTAGAAGGGCCTAGACATGGTTGGTCAAGGAAACTTGAGACTTAGTCCTTAAATGTGTATTTCATCGTTTTAGAGTAAGGAAAGAGGCCTCAAACCACAACATTGAACCTCTTTTGGGGATATTTAGCCTCCAAGAAGGGATATGGGTTCAAAACTAGGAGGATTTTAGCTCTAGGTATGAGTTTATGGAACTACACATGGTCAAAGGATGAAACCTTTACCTTAGGATATCAAGGATTTTTTTATGGATAGGGAAAATGAATAAGGATTTAATCAACTAGATAAGATTGGTATAGTGTATCTTAAATCCTTGAGTTCCAATATGGACACCATTAGTACATTTTGAGCTTTAGGGATGGGATCCGAATCCATAGACATGATTCAAGGAGGAAGGCCAACATCTCAAGGCATGAAATATATATAGGTATTCTTTGAGGCCAATGATCGATTTGATGGGTCGTTTGTAGTTATTCAGGGCATAATTGTAACACCTCCCTTTTGACCCCATGGTATTGAATTGCATATGATGTAAATAGTGTTTGTAAATCATGGTGTGGAGCTCAAGGAAAAGGCCCCACCATGGATTTAGTATTTTATGTTTTAGCAATTAAAAATGATGTTGACGGTTTATGTGCTAGCCAAGCACATTATGTTTTGAGACATCATGTAACTATGCAATGAATACAAAAATACCACAACAAGCTATGTGCCACAATGTTAAAGAGATGGGGGCATGAATTCACAAGGAATTGGGAGGGGGAAATAATCAAACCCTTGAGCCAATGGGGAAAATCCAAATTCCAAGGGGGGGAAAACCGATAGTTGTCAACTACCCATTTTGTCCTTTTATGCCCAGTCATCTGAAGTTGGTGGAGGAAGTTATTTCCTTGCGATGTAAAGGTATGGAGGTCAAATTCGAATTTGGGAAGTCACCCATTTTTGGAAAGTGTGTTTTTGACTTCTTGGGCAAGTAAATGCTTGGGAATGCATGCCCAAGCCATTATGCACCCATTCCTGTCATTCCTCACCCATTCTCCTTCACGTGGAGGCTCTCTCATGCAGGGGAAGCTTGAGGAGAGCTCTCTCATTCACGTTTTTGGGTCTGCTGTGTGTTTCCTTCACGTTTGGGGGCAGTTTTCTTCATTTTTCCCATGGATGGGAGGTGATTTTGGAAATTCCCAATGGATGGGATCTTCCCTTGATGTTTTTGGTTGTTGATTCTGCATTACTCGACTGGGGAAACCCCATTTTGGTTGCAAAACAATTGGTATAAGAACCCCACAAATTTTGGGTGTTTATTGAGGCCATCCTTGCCCCTGTGAGCAAGTTGGGATCTTTCCCCACGTTTTTCTGTGGTTTCCCATTTTCCCCCATAGTCATTTTTTGATGTTCCTAAGTTCCCAGGAAGATAGATCTACGTTTTGGGGTTTGGAAGGGGTCCTTTTTCCCATGTGAAGCCAACATATGTTTTCAGAATTCAAATCCATGAGATGGGGATTTGTAGAGGTTGGTTTTGCCTCTGTGGAGCCATTAAATGTTTCCTGAACTGATTTGTTGACTTGGGTTATTTTTCATCCTGTCTTCCATTCCTGTTTGTGGTTCCCAAGAACGTTTTGTTCATACCCAACAGTTGTGTGTGGCTGTGTTTAATTAATTGGTTGACTGTGTGTTTGATGTAAAGTGTAGCTTAAATGAGTAAGTCCAAGGACCCCCTATGTTGTTGGGGAATTTCCTTAATAGTCATGGAACCTAGTTGTTCATTGGCTTGGCTGGACATTCTGTGAAACCCAACTATGTGTTGGCTTAACTGTGGATGTATGGTATTTCTGTGTGTAATCCTATCATTCCCTAGTGCCTTGTGGAATCATTCCCAACTCGGGGGTGGCAGTGATGCTGAGAGATTGATGAGCACACTGGCCTATGGTTGGGTGGAACGTTGCAACTACGTAGCTAGTTGTGGGAAAGCTTCTTCTCCAGATAAGTATTCTTGTGCATTTAATCTCTACAACTGTATTTGTTTTATAAATTATTATGAACATGATGAATGCTTGAATGTGTTGAACAAAATGTATTTACTTCCATTTATGTACATGTCTTATGCATCTGTACATGTTGTTATTCCTATGCAATTTTTTTAATGTTTGTGTTCACGGGGCTAGATCGCCCATTTGACAGCAACAATAATGTTGGTTGTGTCCTCTCCATGGTTGGGATGAGGGGTGGGGACGTGACAATAATTAATGAACCTTCAGCCCTGGAAACTACCTTTAGAACCTAATTCCTATGTTCTATCTAATATCCCCACTTAGAGGCCAATGATACCATGCAGAGATCATGTGTGGCGGTTCAACATGATGATTTTTGGCCTCAGATGCATCATATAAGATTTATTTAGGTCCTAAGGCCTAATATCACTCACATAACCATGTTTGCCCCGCGTGACATATCCCTAGTTATAGAAACCTTTTAATGTAGCCCATATCCCCTTCCAAGATAAAAATATTTAAAAATATGTGCTATGTGGTGGCTTAAGGTATCATTTATGGACCTTGAGCATTAGAATATACGTTTAGAGGTAAGGTTCAATTTTTTGTTCATGGATATGGTTAAGGAATTGAAACTCATACCTAGTAGTGAAAACATCCTAATAGTATCCATATTTCAAGTGATTCTCACAAGAGGTTAGATGTGTTGGTTCAAGGCCTTGAGAACCATCCTAGTGATCAAACCTCAAAATGCCATCAATATTTCCTTTCAAAGGTAACCTTTGTTAGTTGCACTACAAGGAAAACACCTTCTAGCAAAGGTTTTAGAAGAACTTCCAAGATAAAAATCATTATTATCCATTTATAGTGGAGGTGGATAGTGGAAGTGGGGATAGAGGATTTTGTGATTTTTTTTTGTTTCTGGTGTGTTTATTATATATAAATCACTGGTGCACTTATTGTATATTAACCCTCTGGTGCACTTTAACATACATAGGATCACTAAAGGGTTAATTTGTCACAACATTTAAATTTTGAATTTAAAATTAAAAAAATAAATAAAAACCCATTAGTACCCCTAACATAGAGATAATCATCGATGTACTTTAAACAAAGTGCACCAACAAACTTGTATTTAAGAAAAAATATGACAATTTACAATGTATTTAAAAAAATAACCACATCGATGCACTTTTCTTTAACAATACACATCGTTGCATTTGATCAAAATGCACTAGACTAATTGAAATGATATAAATATTAAACAAGTGGAATAAGCAACAAAGTCGCTTAGTACCTGTCGCTTAAGAAAAGTTTTGAAAAAGTAATAATAAGCTAAGTTAGCTTAGGGATGGAAGCATTTACTTGTTTGTTAAATAGTTTATAGTTTTAAATTACTTCAATTTTAACTAGTTCAATGTTATATAGCTATTAAAAAAAATGTTAATTTCTTAAGTGTATTTTGCATTGGTGAGATCAATAAACTAATGTTTGTTCATTGGTTTAGAACTCGAGAAGATAAAATTCAATTGCATTTCTTAATTAGATAGGAGTAATGAACTTTGAATTTAATAGTTTAAAATTGAATAGTTTATAAAATAATAAATATACAATTTTAAAATATTTTACATTAGATATAGTAACAAAACTTGTTTACAAATGGTGGAATTTTGCTAACTCGATTTCTACCATGTGGATTAGAGATTAGTATGTTGTTGTTAAGTAATTGTTATTTTCATATCTTTATTACCTATAAAATTTTACCAATATTTAACATCATGGGTTAATTCGCCAATTTAATTCTAAAATCAAATAAGTGGTATGATTTTAGGAGCCCAAGATGGCTGTAGTTGTACTGATGGTTGTCTAACTACAAAATTAATAGAGCAATTATTAAGATTGAGATATGCCATATAGTTTTTCAAGAGTTTCTCAAATTTTTCTATCCTATTTTGTTCAATATAAGTTGGAAAAAAACACATAGGATATCCAAAACACCTAACATTTAGACAACTCATTTAAAAATAGAATTGGAGTCAATTTACTATTTAAAAATAGAACTAGAGTCAATATGCTATTATTAAATAAGTAAATAAATAAATAAAATATAGAGAAATTGAAAATAGATTGAAAAAAGGTAGAAAGTTAAAAAATGCTTAATGTATACAATAACAATAAACTGACATTAAAAAACCCATTACTCTATGAAAAGTAGCATTAGGTGTATAGAATAATAAAGAAAATATAATATTGCTGATAACCAAATGAAAGCATTCTATCATTATGAGAAGCATTCTATCGAAGTTGTTCTAGAAATTTGCAAGGAGACCATTATATTAGAATTTTTTCTAATAAAAAAGATATTAGAATTATAATTCATGCTTATTGGTTCCCAAATTTTCACAAATTGCAGTATTATAAATGGAAAAATATACCATGATTCACACCACCTACAATAAGCGATGTTTATATATAAGTTGTTAGTGTTCTTAGTAAATATAGTTAATATAGAATAACTTATGTCTTTGTTAAATGAATATTTTAAAATCTAGAATTAATAAATATAGTTACTATATAATTGTTAATTGTGTTGGTAGTTTTAGTAAATATATAGTTAGTATAGAATTAATTAAATTTATAATAATATTTTTAAAAAATAATCTTTTAAAGTCTAAAAAGCTAAAATTTAAGTTCATAAATTAATTATATAAATTAATTTTGGGAAGTTGATGTTAAATAGTTTTGACTAGATAGATTTGACTAGATTACAAAATAATAAATATGTTTTATTACTCAATATCATTAAATTTACTTTTCAAATATGATTTTTTAATATGGAAACAATGTTTTAAAAACTAAAAAAATCAATCAATCAATAAATAAACAAACAAATTAGTAAAATTACTAAATGTTTTAAACTTTGTAAAATGTTTATGTTGAAATTAGAAAAACATATTATATATCTAAATATACTTAAGGTTAATATCTATACTATTTATTTATTGTTTTAATTTAAAGTCTTATGTAAAAAAATGTGTTTATAAAATAATATTTATAATTGATGTAATCTTGAGACGATTTTTATTAATCTTGATTTATTTAAATAATCCTTTTAAAATCATAACAAATTAAAATTAAGATAAAACTTATTATATAAGAAAAAAAATGAAAGATAGTATTAGTAATGGGAATAAAGTATTAGTAATACTCAAACTTAGATTTTCATAAAACATTCAATCCCGAGCCTCGACTGGCACCTAACGTTCAAGCTGGACGATTCCCATATCTTTGCAGCACATTCCCTTGGTCGGTGGAAAGTGGCCCGAGTAGCCAGATATTATAAAATGCAAAACTATTTATTTATTGTTTTAATTTAAAGTCTTACGTAAAAAAATGTGTTTATAAAATAATATTTATAATTGATGTAATCTTGAGACAATTTTTATTAATCTTGATTTATTTAAATAATCCTTTTAAAATCCTAACAAACTAAAATTAAGATAAAACTTATTATATACGAGAAAAAATGAAAGATAGTATTAGTAATGGGAATAAAGTATTAGTAATACTCAAACTTAGATTCTCATAAAACATTCAATCCCGAGCCTCGACTGGCACCTAACGTTCAAGCTGGACGATTCCCATATCTTCGCAGCACATTCCCTTGGTCGGTGGAAAGTGGCCCGAGTAGCCAGATATTATAAAATGCAAAGCAGGAAAGCGTAATCATACACGAGCCAGGTGTGACACCACTGATCCATGTGGCGCTCGCAAACATTTGAAAAAGAGGATTTCATTTTTTATTCCCAGCTCTCCGTTCTTCAAATCTTGCCGTCCATTTGTCTGATCAAAACATGGCTCAAATGGTTTAGAAAAGTAGCAAACTTGAGCAAACTGACTATCTCATTTTAAGATTTTTCTAAGCCATAACATTGTTTCCTACCCCAAGAAACAAAAACAAGATTATGAGAAAAATCGGAAAGAGAAATAAATTATTTTTTAATAAAAATTAAATATTTATTAAATAATACTTCTAGAAGATGACGAAAATATCAAATAACCATATTAATATTTATTTATTTTTAAATATTTATAACATGTATATGTTACATATTTCTTATAATTTTATTTTAAAGCAAGATTTATGATGTGAGTTACTAAAATTATTTATTTAGACAAAGTTTAAATATCTAATTATTAATAATGGCAAAGTCTCCAAAGATTACGTTACTAATTGATTTTCATAAAAATTTCATTTTAAAATGGAAGTGATCTCGGGCTTCCATTATGTACCTTGACCATCCATGTGTAAGTTTCTCACCCACCATGAGGTAGGTGAACTCTTGGACACTTGGAGTTGGGATTTAAACGTATTCATGAGATAACTTGCGATTGACAGATGTTGTCATGTGTATACACCTGTTGAGACCCGGCTTCGGGGGAATCTACATAATATGTGGCTTGCTACCGGTGCTTTACATCCGAGGGGAGGCAATAACTGCTCCTACTACCTCTTCTTCGAGAAAGGGAATGTATCACTCCAACAAATAGAGGAGGATACATAGCAATAACTCCCAGTAACCAGAGACATAACAGTGAACGAAACTCGTGAAGTATAAATCAAGAGGGTCACCTTCATTTGGCACGAGAGATAACTCTCATTTCAGACACTCGATTAGATTGCACCTGTGTTGAGTGCAGTTATGGTCTTTCTTCACCGGGGTATGTCTGCGATAGGAAACTCAGTGGTGGGTCGTTCGTTAGTAGTGCCAAGTTGTACTAGAGAGAGTTGATCTGAAGCTTAATACTGGTGTGTCCAGGATAGGTGTGGAACTGGCATTGAGCTTTGGAATTCTAGGCAACATTCCCCTGCCCTATCTACTGATAATTTTGTATGCAATTATTTGCAAGCATGTGATAACGCTTCCATTTTTTTATTATGTTAGAGTTGGAATTGCATATGCATAGAATTGCCAAAGTATTGGCTTTGTTTTTCCACTTAATTAATGGCTAGGGAATGAAAATTTCATCCTGCACTAGCTTATGGAGTATCATGCACGCATGACTGGAAGCTCTTGAGAGAAACGCTAGAGTGAAGATATGAATAAATTAAATAAAATGGTTTAGAGAATGAGGCAATACTGGAATAATAATATTTGTTTTAATAAAATAATATATGTTATTTCAAGCAAATACCTGTGTAGTAACACTGGTAGCTTGAATTTTCATTATGACAATAATTGTCAGTATAGATATATGGCCATGGATTTCCCAAGCAATAGAACCATCGCTGGATGTCCTTATCTTCCTGTGTAGCAGCATCCACACAGTATCGGTATGGTGTTGCATTATATTTGCAGCAAAGTTATATGTATTTACTTGCAAGAGTATACGCCTAAAGCGTTTGTTCTAGGGAAGCATTGGCATTGTTAAATCTTTTCCAATTCCACAAGCCCAAGACGTATCCTCTGCAGGGTAATGCTGCTACCATCGATGCTCTCTCGGAAGGAAGAACAAAAACGTTTCTTTTGCAATGGAGGTGGTGACATCTACATCTCAGGTATGGGAAAATGGATGGAGTTGTTGTGCTAGAAACCTTCAATTTCTTTATGTTTTAATTAAGAAAAGAATTAATTTTCGTATTTACCCATTGAGTATATGATTCAGTTTAAAAAAAAAGAAAGAAATCAACAGTCCCAGACCTATGGTTTGTTTTATTAAAAAATTTCAAGTTTGGAAACCCAGGTATTAACCAGCGTTGTAAGTCAAAAGATTAGACTAATTTACAAAGATCGCTTTCAAAGAACGGTCTTTAAGGACCCGAAATATAGTCCCAGAGCTATTATTGCAGGTATACTGTGAGCATACCGCTGGCAAGATTTCTAGCATAGTGAACTTTTATCTAATTACCACTTAATCCCCTTCTAGACACATTAAATGAATTCAATAACTGTTCTTTGGAAGTCTGCCTGTAAGAGGCCTAAAGCTATACCCAGGAGCAACATTCGCATACCTGCTAAAACGCCATAGTAATGATGTTATCAATTGTAGTGCGTTGATGAGGATTCGAGTCCAAGTACGCCAAGTTCACCTCCAATTCTTAGTGTAGAAGAGGTGCCAAACAATAAAAAGTATGGTACGATGCACCAAAGAATGAATGACATCTGAAAAATGTTTCTATGACTATAAAAACCTCGTATCCTATATTTCACAATTTTGGAAATTCTATAGTAGCTGGCGTTAAGAGCTTGAATGTATGCTACATGAGCTACAGCCAGCGCATACCTCCGGTCCACTGCATGCTTAATAAAATGCTTCCTCTACCTACACATCAACACGATGAGTAAAATTGCAGAGTATAAGGGCACTAAGTCAAACAGAGAGAACCCAATATTCTTTAAAAATAGTCATTGAAATTTGAGACATATTTCAAAATTTATTCAAAAACTATTTAGATTCAATCGTTTATCTCTTGAAACCTAGTACTTCATGCATTTGGCCAAAGTTGTAATGTACACAAGTTTACTTAAGACAGCTTCTACTCTGTAACAAGACTCTAAATATGACAATTACTTAGCAAGTATGAGTTGAAATTCAGGTCAAAACTCACCCCATTTTGGTCAAACTTGCAAGTTATTTATGAGTTTGTCATGTTTTTCCATGTTATTGCTAAATTTATCTGGTTATTGTCAAGTTTAAGCTCCCAAATTTGTCAACAGGAGCTTGATCAATTCTCCCAAAAGTGTGACGTGGTTAGCTCCTCTGAAAGGAGGGGAGGCATGGCACCTGCAGGCTAGGTGTAGGCAATGGACAAAGTTCATAGTCCCTGTCGTTGTCAACATTCCACTTTGGTGTTGATTGGGCGGCGTTGATAGTGAAGGAAAGCATCCAAAGATTTCCTTTAAGTTCCCAGATTTTTTGAGTTTACGTTCCATGTTTTTTTAAATAAGGCAGTTTAAGTTTGAAAGTTGTCACTGGGAGCATAACCGGTTGGCCAAGCAAGCATGGTGATATACCATTGCCAGGGTTTGATTCCCTCAAAAGTGTGACATGTTTAGCTCCTCCAAAGAGATGGTGGGGAAGTGGCCACATATAGGCCTGGTGTAGGTGATGGAAAAAGTTCCTAGCCTCTTGTGTCGTTGGCATTGAACCTTCATGTTGATTGGACAATGCTGGTGGTGAAAGGAAGCATCCAGAAGTTTCCTTAGATTCCTAGATTTTGTTGAGTTTATGTTTCGTTATTTTTCATATAAGCTGAATTAAGGCTGAATTTTGCACCAAGTTGACTCTGCACTTTGGACTTGCTGAGTTTTTGCCCCGTCCATATCATGTGGCATTACCTCTATCCCTGTCTCCAACAGGGCTTTCTAAACTAACAACTCAATGAAAATTTCAAAAAATAATAATGCATAAACAATGAATTGACAAGATCAAACCAACTCCAGGCAAGATGGCCACAGAGCAAACTAGCATAAGCTTCTCACCCATACCATTAAACTGCCATTCGGATCTATTATGTCTGTCAATTTCCGTGTAATAATAATGATCTCTCCTACAACATTTCCACGCAAGGAGATATTTATCCATCCCGACTCTTCTCTTCATTTCACATAATCGCCAATATTTAATGCCCTCCCCAGTAACTGCAATAAAAAAAAGCATTTATTATCACACAGTCACCATATCCATTCGCCAACGTTCACTTGATTTCTCGGTAGCAAACCCTAATACATGATATATACACACACACACACACACACACACACACACACACACACACACACAAGATGGAGAACATATCAACCTGGGGTTCTCTGGCGAGACCTATTGCAATTGCACATACTAAAGAGCTTTTCCCCGTTCCGTTCGGACCAATTACAAGGTTGAGCCGTGACCTTGGCTTAGATTTTATGTGGTCATAGGTCATGAAGCTGTGCATCTCAATTTCGATTATGTTCCCCGACAAATAATCATCTTCGTCCTGGATGAAAGCGAGAAGATAAATCAATAGATTGCAAAAAATTTAAAATGGAAAAACGAATGCACTCTGGTTCCTTCATGTAATCGACATTTTGGCTTTTAAATGCATTGAACCCCTGAATGCAAAGTCTGGAAGTTACAGAAAGAAATTTTCAGAACAGAAAAAATGGGGAGTATAGAATGCATACCTCTTGAATGACTTTCTTGCCCGTTTAGAAGACGGATGGTTTTCTGTACCCACTGTTACATCCCCACAGTTCAAGTAGCTTTTGCTCTTCCGCTATGTTTGCAGGGCAGAGAAAACTTTGCTATTCGTGTTTTTTCGTGCCTCTGCAATATGCAAATTTTCAATATGTTTTGATATTAAAACAATTAGTTTGTTTCGCTGATATCAATGGGAATTAAAGGTAGACGGGTTTCAAGCCCATTGAAAATCCCATCAAGCACTAAACCAACCAGATTTTCGCAGTTCCGTAAGATTTTGATTATGTCATTGTTGCCAGCTGTCGATCCAAATCTAGATAACAAACTCTGAGGATGACATCATCCCTTCTCAACCAATAGGAAAACAAATAAATATAATATTAATAAAATCATTTTTTTTTCATATCCTAAAGTTCTACTTTGCAATAACAAATTTAATACTTTTGTTCAACGACAACTATTGCAAAGTCAACGCAGATCGATTGCTATATACCTGCCGCGGCAGGTATAAAAATAATAAATCCACTACTTTGTATGTAATGTGACCAACAATGAATCAATGCATATATATTTCATATTGTGCATTAATGCGTTACATTGAAACATAGTGGATCATTAAAATGTCCCATAAAATTAATTTTCATTTAAAAAAAATACTAAAACAAATCTAGAAACATATGTCACAAACATGGACACACTCTTGCATTTGTATACAAGCGCACCATTTGACTTCTATTTGAAAATAAATTTATCTAGAATAAAAAACATCAATGCGTTTATTGAAATAGACACATCAATGTAGTTTGTTAAAATAGACACACCGGTGCATCATAACAATTTACAACATAATGTGCTAGGGTAAAATATATAAAAAATACGTCCATAAAATTCCTTTTTTCATTTCTACAAAAGAATAAGTGCTCAAGCATATTTAGAAATGTCCCATGTGACATTATTCCCTACCACTTTACTTGCTAGTTTATGTGCATCCAATATTAATTGGCGGTTGTTTTGGAATTTCCAAACAACCAAGTTTTCCATTTTTCCTTTACAACACAACAATGCCTCCTCGGTGTCAAAGGAATTATGTAAATAATTTCTTATCCTCCAATTTAAAATTTCAAGGGATGAAATTTCAAAATTTGGCTTTGCAAGAGTATAATTCTCAAAAAATTTCAAAAACATTTTTATTGGTGCGTAACTAGAGATTAGAATGCACAACTTTATGGTGTGTGATTTTCATACATAATGCATCAGAGTATCCATGACAATAATGGTGTGTTGAATATTTAGTTGTCATTGACGTCAAAGGTGTTCACGAATGACAAAGGAATAACTAGTGGGTATGATGGCAGGAAAAACTCAGTGAAAGACTAAGGTAGTGATGACATGGCATGGCATAGTTGAGAATGTGGAATGACACATATTATATGAATGACTGATTTGAATACTTCCAAGAGACTTTCGACCGTATGATGTAAACAATGGTTAATGAAACAAAGAATAGAAGTTTGAGTGGAAGTAGAGATGCAATATGAATAACAAAACTCTTAGAAACAGTCGCAGAGGATTTCCACAAAGAAATCGTGCAGATCTGCAAAGTCATAATGAGATTCGAATTTGATTTGAAATCGATGGTCAGGAAGCATCCTGCATCAAATCCAACGGCTCAGGACCGATTCTGCAAAATATAGGCAAGAGGATTAAGTTCCTCAAAAGATCAAGATCGGACGGTGAAGATTAGTTTCACCAAAAGAGATCAACGCTGTGGAAGAAAAATGCGGAAAGGGAATTTCAAAAAGTCGAGATATGATTTTGGGAAATTACATCCTGCATCCCGCAATCTGGAGAGATCGGACGACTGAAATTAGTTCCACTAAAACAGATCAATGGTTAAGAAAAAGAAGCGTGGAAAGAAGTTTGCGGAAAGTCGAGATATGATGTTGGGAAATGTTACATCCCACATCCCGCAATATGGAGATATCAAATGGCTGAAATTAGTTCTGCTAAAAAAGATCAACGGTTTGGAAAAAGAAGTGTGGAAAGAAGTTTGCGGAAAGTCAAGATATGATGTTGGGAAGTGTCACATCCCGCATCCCGCAATCTGGAGAGATTGGACGGCTGAAATTAGTTCCGCTAAAATAGATCAATGGTTCGGAAAAAGAAGTGCAGAAATAAGTTTGTGGAAAGTCGAGATATGATGTTGGGAAATGTTACATCCCGCATCCCACAATCTGAAGATCGACGCTCATGGAGAAGCTTGATGAAGATCAATAGTGGGGAATCATCAAAACAGGAACTTGGTGCGAAAATACGATTTCAAAAGGAAATGTTTAGAGTAGATCAACTTTCCAGAGAGATTCGGGCATAAGATCAACGATCCAGAGTGTATATGGAGAAGAAGACTGCAGAAGCATCAGAAAACGATAAACAAAGCTGCAAAAATGAACTCTGGGTTGTGAGAAAAACTAAACGATACGTTTGCTGAAACTTAACGATGAAATGATGCGACTGTTGAATGGGTAGATGATGAAGAGGTATGTCTATAAGGAAACAATCATGATCCAAAATGAAATAATAGAGCTATGGAGAGATGCGTTGGCAGGTAATAGGTAAAATGTATTTATTGAATGAATGTATAAAGAAGAAGGTGTCTATGTTAGCAAGTCTGATAGAGTCCAAAGTAAATAGTTTTTCAACTATTCTAAAATACTGAGAACATCAGTCTAGGGTGGCATGGTGGTGCTAGGGCAAGCCACAGGTATGCAGGGGGTCATAGCCTCCTTCTAGTCGTAGTTGGAGAATAGGGTGTCATAGAATTCTTGTCCGTTGAAGTAGGCAGAAAAAACATAGGGGTGTTGTAGCATCCCGGTCTGTAGTTGCAGGAAAAATATAGGGTGTATATACATCTTTTTTGTTGTAGCAGATAAACAATTTTGTAAATTCATCTTCTTAATGAGTTTGTGTTGGTGGTTTGCTCTTTTGAGGTTTCCACGATAAAATCTATGTTGATTGTTTATTTTGTGTATTTTAAAGTAAAAACTGACAATAATTATTCACCCCCCCTCTCTCAGTATTGTGGGATAAACCAACAATCGGTATCAGAGCAGGTTCCTTCACAACAGCTTAACCATTGGAAGGAACATCCCATCCAAAAACCATAATGGATCAATAAGAAGGATTGGCCACCAACAAACCTCCACTATTTACTGGAGAAAATTATGATTACTGGAGTGTAAGAATGAAGTGTCATCTGATGTCACTAGGATGGAAGGTTTGGGAAACAACATAAAATGAATGCAATATAGGAAACCAATACCCTACAGACACAGTTGAACTAGGTGAATATGAAGGTAATGCCAAAGCCCTAAATGCAATATTAAGTGGCTTAACAAACTCGGTATTTACTAAAGTTATGCAATGCACATATCCCAAACAAGCTTGGGACAAATTGAAGATTATCTATGAAGGAGAATCTAAGGCCAGAGAATCCAAACTTCAAACTTATAGAGGTCAATTTGAAAGCCTTAAAATGAAAGACGAAGAGAATGTTGGGGAATACCTTCTTCAAGTAGATGAAATTGATAATGCGATCAGAGGCCTTGGGGGAAAACTAAAAGAAAAAGAAGTGGTAAGCAAGGTACTAAGAACAATACCAATGAGATATGACCCTAAGGTATCCACCTTATAAGAACGAGATGACCTTAAAAAGGTAACAATGGATGATTTACATGGAATTCTCACTACGTATGAGATGAGAACAAGACAAAATGGATCTTCAAGAAAAGAGGTAGCTTTTAAAGCCTCCATAAAAAATCAATCAGAAAACCCAAATTATGAGGAATCCTTTTTCATTAATAAACTTGAGAGAGGGACTAGAAAGTACAAGGGGAAGTTACCTTTAAAATGTTTTAACTGTGGAAGGATTGGACATTTTTCCTCTAAATGCACCTACACTAAACAAGATGATAATGAAGAAAAAGAAACCCTGAAATTCAAAATGGGTAAACTAGGAAACAAGAAAAAATCCTATGGGAAAAAGAAAATTGTTTACACCATGGAATAAAGTGAAGATTCATATGGAAGTGAAGTTGAAGAAACTGAAGTTTTATTTATGGGTCTAGACACTCAAGCCTCAAATAGTGACTTAGAAGTAGAAGGAGAAATAGATCTAAGAGCTGAACTTGTCAGCATCCTTGAAGAACTTGAGAAATGTATGAAAAAGAACCGACAGTCAAATATTATCATTATTCAGTTGGAAGCTCAACTCTTATATTCCAAAAGGGTTGAGGAGGACCTAAACCTACAGCTCAAAAGAAGAATACATGAGTCTGGAAATCTTGCAGAAGAAATCATGCAATTCAAGAGAAAGCTTGATGAAGGATCTATCAAATCAAAGTTTGAGAATAGCTCAAGGATTCTAGATGACATTCTGAGTATCCAAAGACCATGAGGTGATAGGTATGGTTTGGGGTTCATTAAAGAAAAGAATTGAGAGAGTTTTCCTGTCACAAATAAAAAAGGAAGTAATAAAAGCTATGCTGAAGTACTAAAGAATCGATCTAAAAAGGAAAGAAGAAAGAAAGCTGACTTAATTTCTCAAGATAAAAATAGAAATAATCTAGCACCCAAGAGACCAAATAGATATCTACATATCTTTTTAGGTCAATGATTTTCTTGCAATAATTTTGGTCATAAAGCCTTAAACTGCAGAACTGAAAGAAAGACTTCTGAATACAAGAAGAAGTCATCAAGTAATAAGTTGAAGGGAAATAAGAATCTTTTTACACTACTCCAAAAATATGACACGAAATGTTATAAGTGCAATAACCATGGGTATATGGATAGATATTGTAAGCTGAAGACTCCTACAAGAAATATTGTTGCAATCAAATCTCAAAACACCAAACAAGAAAGATATTGGAGAGAAAAGGAAGAAAAGGAAACTTCCATGATTGCCTTATGTTCAACCAAAATCCAAAAATTTTGGCACCTGGGAAATGGTTGTTCAAAACATATGACTAGTGACCCAAGAAAATTTAGAACACTAAAAGATAATAAGAGAAAAGTCACTTTTGGAGATAACCTGTCCTCCAAAATAATCGACAAAGGAACAATTGTTGTCAACGTCATGATCAAAGAAGAAAATGTTTTGCTAGTTGAAAACCTCAAGCCTAATATTCTTAGTGTAAGTAAAACATGCGACCAAGGACACATTTGCATCTTCAACTTAGAGAAACGTGAAACCAAGAATAAGAAACCAGGAAAGGTTGTTGGCATTGCTATGAGAAATACAAACAATGTATACATATTGGAAAATGAAAACCAAGGTTACTTAAGCATGGTAGATGAAAGTTGGTTATGGAACAGAAGGTTGGGACATTTAAGTTTTGACAATCTTTCCAAAATAAGCATGAAGGAAGATGTAAGAGATATACCTAAAATTATAGTTCCTCTAAACTCCGTGTGCAGACATTGTCAACATGTGAAACAAACCAGAAACGGTTTTGAAATAAAAGAACATATGACCTCACACCTTTTGGAAATAATACACACAGATCTTTGTGGACCAACCATAACTAAAATCCTGCAAGGATATCACTATTTCATGTTTCTCATTGATGATTACACAAGGATGACCTGGGTGGCTTTTCTCAAGGAAAAATCAGAAGCCTTTGAAAAATTTAAAATCTTCAAGGAAATGGATGAAAATGAGTCTGGTATGAAAATCAAGTGTATTAGATTAGATGATGGGGGAGAATTTACCTCAAAATAATTCAATGAGTTCTGTGAAGGTCATGGGATTAAGAGGCAATTTTCAGCAACAAAAACTCCTCAACAAAATGGGGTTGTTGAAAGGAAAAACAAAATAGTCCAAGAAGCTGCTAGAACTATCCTCAATGAAGCAAAGCTGTCAGATTCATTTTGGAGAGAAGCTGTATACACAACTGTCTACACACTTAACAAAGGACAACTCTGAGTGAATAAATATAAGAGCCCCTATGAATTGTGGTATGGAAGACCTGCCTCAGTGAAATATTTTAAAGTGTTTGGCAGTAACTGTTACATTAAAAGAAACGAGGATGACCTTGGAAATTTCGACTCCAGGGTTGATGATGGAATCTTTTTAGGATACTCATCCAACAAAAAGGAATATAGGTGTTACAATAAAAGGTTACATAAAATTGTAGAAAGTGCTGATGTTAAAGTAGATGATATAAAACCAAGGAAAGAGAAAAAAACTGGACAATGTTGAAAATACATGTGATGATGAAATAAAATATTTGCAAAAGGATGAGAGCATTCATAACGAAGAAGTAGACAAAGAGAAAGAATATACACAGGAAGATGATGAATACTTTCCTATACCTGACACTACAACTCCTTCTAGAAGGGTACAAAAGGATCATCTAAAGTCACAGATCATGGGTGATAAAAATGATGGAGTCAAAACAAGAAGAAAACTACCAGATGTGGAGCAAGACCTACTATCAATAATAGAACCCAAGAACTTTACAGAAGCCAGCAAAAGTGATGAATGGGTCAAAGCCATGAATGAAGAACTATATCAGATTGAGAAAAATGAGACCTGGGAACTTTTCCCAAGGCCTGAAGATAAGAACATTGTAGGAACCAAATTGATTTTCAAAAACAAGTTCAATCAAGATGGACAAGTAATAAGGAACAAAGAAAGACTGGTCTATAAGGGGTATGGAAGGTATTGATTTTGAAGAAACTTATCCTCATGTATCTTGACTTGAAGCAATCAGAATGTTTTTAGCACTACCATGCCATAAAAACTTCAAAGTGTCTCAAATGGATGTCAAGTCTGCATTCCTGAATGGAAAACTAGAAGAAGAAGTGTATATTGAAAAACCTGAAGGGTTTCTCTTGTCTGAAAACAAAGTTTATGTTTCTAAACTAAAAAAGGCACTCTTTGGTCTCAAACAAGCTCCAAGAGCATGGTTTTCAAGACTAGATAGTTACTTAAAAAAACAATGTTTTAAAAGAGGAGTCAATGAAAGTAATATTTATCTAAAAATCAAAGATAAAAATATGATCATTGTTGTTGTCTATGTGGATGATATCATTTTTGGAAGCAATATTCAAATCCTAAGTGTAGACTTTTCCTCTGAAAAGAAAAAAGAATTCAAAATGTCAATGTTGGGAGAATTGACATTCTTCTTGGGATTGCAAGTCTACCAAACAAACGAAGGAATTTTCATCTCTCAAAATAAGTACATCAAAGATATGTTGAAAAAGTTTAAAATGGAAGATTCCAAACCTGTTGGCACTCCTATGGTCACTGGTTGCAAGCTAAGTAAGGATGATGAATCTCTGGAAGTAGATCATACCATGTTTAGATTGATGACTGGCAGTTTGTTATATGTGATAGCCATAAGACCAGATGTGATGTAAGCTGTTGAATTGGTGTCTAAATTCCAGTAAGCTCCCAAAGAAACACATGTAACCATAGTTAAAAGGATTTTCAAATATCTAAAAGGTACTATGGAGTATGGTTTATGGTATCTGAAAGGAAACGACTTTACCTTGAAGGCGTTTACATATGCATATTAGGAAGGAAGTGTTAACGATCGAAAAAGTACTAGTGGATCAACATTTTTTCTAGGAAATTGTTTAGTATCATGGTCAAGTAAAAAACAATCCTCCATTTCACTCTCTACAACAGAAGTGTAATATATTATTGCCGCCTCATGTTGCACTCGGGTTATTTGGATGAGAAAAACCCTAGAAGATCTACTTATAAAATATGAAAATCCAACAGTGATCAACTGTGATAACACTAGTGCTATAAATATGTCTAAAAATCCTATCATGCATTCTAAGACAAAACATATACCAATCAAGTATCACTATCTAAGAGAATAGCTATCTCAAAATGTTGTCAAATTAGAATACATTGATAGAAAAGAACAATGTCATGTCCCCTCCCGCCTTAGAGGATGGACGCGACCATAGCCCCATACATTTGATGAATGTGCATCCAGATCAAAGTTCAATCTATTCACTCAGTGTAAAAATTCCCCAACTTCCAAATAGCAGAGAAATTGATCCTGTCAGTGATCCATTTGACGATCCACGAAGAAAATCTTAGAGGAGATCGGATGACAGAGAAAGATCACAACTGAAATCGATGGTCATAATCTGTTCCACATATGGAAACAGATCGACGTCATAGAATCAATCCCACAAGAGTCAATGATGCAGAAAACTTGAATCTGTGGAATCGGGGAAATATGAAAATTTTGGTCCCTCATCCCTCATCCTGCACCCCGCATTCCGCATTCCGCATTCCGCATCTCGCATGTAGATAGACCATTGTAGAAATAATCAATTGCAAAATTAGAGATCGATAAGCCACTTCCCTCATTCCCACATTTTCGCATCCTGCATCCTGCATTCCTGCATGCAGAAAGGTGGGTTGCGGAAGGAAATCTGTGGGGAAGGGAATCCATGGAAGGGCATTTTCGCATCCCGCATCCCATAAGTTGCGAAAGGATATTTATGCATAAATTCAACTCGCTGATAGAATTCTTGGACAGAAAATGAATTCAACGAAACATACAATTTTAATTATATAGCGGAATCGATTCATCAATTCAACACATTAAACATGTTCATCATATTTCATGAAGCAAATATAATTTGCAGAAATTAACACAGGGATACTTATCTTTGAAAGAAGTTGTTCTGCAACCAGCTACGTCACTGCAAGATTCCACCCAACCATAGGCCAGTGCGCTCATCGATCTCTCAGCAGCACTGCCAACCCCAAGCTGGGCATGATTCCCACAAGGAATACGGGATACTAGCATGATCACACATATCCAAGAATACAACCAAACTCAGCCAATCCAACATAGTTGGGTTTATCAGGATATAAACAAACAATCCAATATACTGCTGGGTTTATTAGACTATAGTTATTCAAGCCAACATTCTCATTAAGGACCAACCAAGGCAACTAACAGATGGGTTTATCAAGCTACAAAGGAGCTAGAAAAATTGAACTGCTAAGCTAGTGAGCTCAACCATCGAGCTATGGACACCTGCACTAGATAAGGCTTGGCTCCTAAAACATCTACACACCCAACACAAGGAAGCATCCCGTTCTCTGGTACACAGTCCCTCAGGCTATTCCTTCCATGCAAGTGTTGTTCAGGAAGTGCAAAGAAGAAAACTTCCCCCTCTAGATCTATTTGTGAGGTTCCTTCCTACACTAGGTTTATCAAGCTAGTTCAAATCCAATTCCACTCTGAACCATTTTATACCAAGGCCAGATATGCACACACAATAGACCACAATATTAACACAAGAAAGCAAGCTTCCACTTGCTCTGTGACAAAGGATACCATTGCATAACAACACTCAGGATGGTAACAACAGGTGAACAACACAGAACAAAACACGGTTCTGTAAACACAAAAACAACAAAGAACAAAACACGGTTCTCCAAAATAGGTGAATGAATGGTGCACATGCATAGGATGGAATAGGGAAAGATCCGAATCAACCACAACATTTTTGGAGAAATCCATATGACGGAATGCACATGCACAATGAGGAAAAAGAAAATGAAAACATTGAAGGATGAATGATCAAAATGTCCCATCACTCCCCACAACGTGAGGGAAGATGAAAATGTGAGTACATGAGGGGGAAATGGGCATACATTTTCTAGGTGTTTTATTTTCACACATGGCTTTTCCCCCATGGCTCAAGGTTAAACATTCCCCCCTCCTCGTTCCTTAGGAAATCATGCCCCCATCTCATTATTTGTTGCATTGACATAGCTGGTTGTGGGTTTTTAATTAAATTGCATATTTATAAGATGTCCAAAATTATATACTGTGCTTGACTTAGCACCATAAACCATAGGCATCAACCTTGATCACCTATACAAAAAACATTAATCAATGGCAGGGCCTTGGCCTTGAGCTCCTTGCCATGATTCCAAACAATATTTTCATCATATATATTTAATGCAAACAAGGTCAAAACTGGGGTGTTACATTCCCCTCCCCCTTCAATAGCACTATCCTCAGTGCTTTGCAAATTGAACAAAAATGCTACGTTGGAACTGCCCTCGGTGCTTTGTAGAATTGAACAAAAATGGATATTCCAATCGCATGGCATTCTCTAGCTCCCATGTAGCTTCTTCAGGACCATAGTTCTCCCATTGCACCTTTACTTTCCCTATGGCTTGGTTCCGGAGCATTTTGACCTTCCCGGTGAGGATGTGCATTGGCTTGATTCAGAGTTCTCCCTCAAGTTCCACCTAAATCACATCCCAATTTATCACATGGTTAGGATCATGTACATATCTCTTAAGAGAAGAAACATGAAAAAAATTATGAGCCCTAGTGCTAGCAGGAAATGCAAGTCTATATGCAACTGGTCCAATTCTTTCAAGCACTCCAAAGGGCCCACAGTATCTAGGTGATAGCTTGGCACAACTTCCAAGCTTCAAGCAACTCTTCTTTTCCCTCACTCTGAGGTAAACATGCGTTGGGTGTTATAATGACTTAAATAATCCACCTAATATTTAATTATTGACCGAAGTTGGTAAACTTCGAGTTGACACAAAGTATATAAGAAGGTAGAGGGGTTCCTAGGGCGTCGTAGAAATATTTTAACAAAGAAAAGATCGAAAGATCTTTCAAAATGAAAAACCGAGTCAAACTCCTATAAATTCAACTTATTAAGATAATTAGACTGGAACATAGTATTATACCAGAGCAGTATCAAGCTATACTACTCTACTCTATAAAAAAATACTGAAAAGTAAGGATATGAACAATACTAAAGAAAGTAAACTTCCTGGTAATCAACTATTCCACTTCTTAATCTAAGAATTAGAAAGCTTTTATAAACAACTTCAGAAACTAAATATATAAGAAAAAAAAATTACAACATTAGATATATTTCAAAAACTGCAGCAATTAGACTATACATGCAACTAACAACTGTACATAATGACAAAACTAAACTATCTAGTTCCACTCTCCCTGGTTGTTCTAAGGATAAGCATTCACTGTGATTGGAACATGAGCAGGAGTGGTGTCAAAATGACTTTCAAAAGAAGTAAAGAAACTAAATGGAATCAAATCTAAATTAACTTCTACAAATATGTGCGAACTAAGGAATGTCCAATTACAGGTGATAGTAAACATGATGATCTATTCCATAAGCAAAATATTCTAGCTTATAACCAATTCAAATGTAAAGAAAATCTAGTTTATAGACAAGTAACAACCTTAATAAAAGAAGCAAGTATAAAACTTAATAAATAAGATTTAATTATGAAGCAAGTAAAAAACTTAATAAAGAAGATTGAATTTTGAAGCAAGTAGAAAACTTAATAAATAGGATTTAATTGTGAAGCAAGTAGAAAACTTAATAAAGATAACTCTTTTAAGTCCTACTCTCTAAGTCTATTCAGTCACCACACAGTGAAAGAAACAGGTCGTACTACTATAACCCTAAACTCTATATACAAAAGGGTAAATCAATCCAAACCAAAGATATAATTACAAAGCATCTCAACATTACTGAAGAAAGAAATTAGAAACCACAATAATCCAAAAGACAAGACATAACTCAAAACATAGGATGAAAGGAGAGAAAAATAGGAATAAGACTTTAATAAAATAATTTAAATAGTCTAACCTAAGGCTTTAATAATAAATATAACTATTATCTAACTACCACAATCAAAATATAATAAAAAAGATAAAGAAATAGGTTTAAAACCGATTAAAAACACTAAAGGCTGAATGAAGGGCTGGATAACAGACTGGAAGGTAGGTTTGAATGACAGTTTGTATACAGAAAACACTAGAATTTTAAAAAATAGTTAATCTAAATGATTTCGAGATCCACTGATTCATGCATATGGTAGTAAAGTGCAAAGGAACAAGAATTAAACCTACTTAATAATTAAATTCAACAGTAAAGTAACTTAAACTAATTCATATTTATAAATACATCATTATCTATTGCATTTTTCAACAAATTGAAATATAACTAAATGAATTTATAACAAACTAGAAGTAACTAAAACTGAACCTACCATGAAAGGATAACTCATGCTAATCTATAGTTATGAAAAGAAGCTTCTTCCTATCATAAAAAAAAAACAGAAATGTAAATGAACTAAATCTAAAACTTAGATAGAAACTGACAGAATCAAACCTAACTATAACCAAACTAAACCTACATAATTAAAGTAACTAAATTCTATTTGACTGTAGCAATGAAACCAAACATAAAGCTGAAAGGAAAGCTGTAAAACAAACTGAAAGCAAAGCTTTGCGCGCAACCGGTTAATTATCTCTGGAAATGAAACTACTTTAACAACACAACATTATAATGTAATCTATGCTACTAGAAACAAGTAATTGCAGAAAACCAAATTGTGTGACAAATTATAAATGAATTTAAGCTAATGCAAAGAAAGAGATACAAGAAAATACACACAAGAATGAAACCTCTGGTTGATGAGGGGCCCTCCCAACAATCAGAGTGATGACTCACTAAACGCATTACATGAACATGATCATAAACACAACAAAAATGTAACTGGTATTAAGTTTTGAAACAGTATTACAAATTTCTTCATATCAACTGATTACATGTAAAAAAATGGCTAACTAAGCACTCATGTGGAGGATGATATATATATTGTTTACAGAGGTGAGAAGGTTGACCCTTTAGTGGTCGACCACTCTCTAAATTTAGTCAACCTTTATGACAACTAACTAATCAAGAGCCAACACACAACACTTCTTCCTCCTTTATCGCTCATTAGTTCTCCTTCTTCATCGTGCGTTAGTTCTTCATGGTGCGTGATGTGGCATGAGGATCCTTCTTGGCGTGGATTGGTGTTATGGTGTCGAGAAGAGGAGGACGTTGGCAAGTATTCTAGAATGAATATCATGCTATCACCTATACGTATGGACAATAGGCAATTTCCATGCTTTGATGCCAAAGAATCTACCATCAATAACGCGCGGTTAGCTCGATGGATTGAACGGTGAGCTGGACAGTGAGCTAGATATGCTCTACACATATCTAGGGTGGGTGTGTTGTCTATTCGTTAGCTCATTTGAAGACTATGGTTTGCAATAACAAATTAAGCATCAAACATATATCAAATATCATCGAATTAACTAATAAAATTGTGAAATAACGATAATGAACCAGAACTTGTATAAACCCAAAATATAGTCGGACAGAAAACATGACAGAAAACATGCCAAAAGGTGACAAAACATATGTCAAACATGTAAATTAACAACTGAAAATGATAACAAAAGTGGGATCAACATTCCCCTAAACCGGAGAAATTCCAGGTCCCACTGAGCAAAGAAAAAATGAATCAGGAAGAAGGCTGAGTTGTGTTAGCAGCTTCCTTCAACTTGGTTGACGAAACAGGGGTTTTAAACTTCAATTTTTGAGCCTGTGATTTCAAAATAGCACGCCTCTCCTGTTGATACCTATGTGACAAATTGATCGCCTTTTTATCTCTTCAATGGTTTTGATTTGCGAGCGCAAATATTTATTGATCCGGGAGGATCTAAAAAGTCCAATTTTCAAAATAATCATATTGCAACAAAAATAATACCATGTCGAAGATCTCGTCAAGATGATTCCAACAGTGCAAACGACGTGTCAAACGGACTCCAGATGCAAAAGATATTGCGTTTTGAAGTTTGGCCCCAACAGGGAAAATTTTGGCTGAGGTGCCACGCGACACTCCCTCAAGCTGCCACGTGGTAGTCAAAAAGTGCATTCTGCTGACATGGGGAGGAATGATTCGGGAGGATCTGAAAAGGCCAATTTTCAAAATCATCATATTGCAACAAAAATAGTACCATGTCTAATAGCTCGTCAATCCGATTCCAACGGTGCAAACGACGTGTCAAACGGACTCCGGATGCAAAAGATATTGCGTTTTGAAGTTTGGCCCCAACAGGAAAAATTTTGGCTGAAGTGCCACGCGGCACTCCCTCAAGCTGCCACGTGGTATTAAAAAAGTGCATTCTACTGACATGGCATGATGATGTGGCATGATGACATGGAATGATGATGTGGTATGATGACATGGCATGCTGATGTGGCATGATGACATGGCATGATGAAGTGGCATGATGACTAACATGCATGCATTTGTGCTTGAAATGAGTTTTAGGACATTCATGCATTTACACGTGAGAAATTGTAAAATGATTAATATTTGAAGTGAGTGGAAAAATTACTCACATATTACTCATTTATTTTATTCCTTGAGTTGTTATGAAGTTAATGCATGGTTGAAACCAAAAACAAACATGCCATATTTGTAAAGAAGTTGTAACAAGTTGGTTTATGGTTGAAAAACCAACATGCTATTTAAAAAAGGGATTTTGTTATGTAATGGATTATTGTTGGATTTTGTAAATGTCATTATGGGGAAGTAACTAAATGTGAAAACCCATGGGCATGTGGGCATGAACCATATTTTTGGTTTATGTTCTTAAAAGCCAAGCCAATTCGTAACTAATCCCAATTTGGAGAATCACATGTATCATGCCACCAAGAGTAGCTTCTCCTATTTAAGCACTTGTCATGTGCATTTGAAGGGAGCTCAAGTTTGAAGAGATGTAGCCCATAGAGGAAGCAAGCATCGGAGAGGCTCCATTGGGGGTCTCCATTGGAGAAGCTCATGGAGAGGATCCAACCTTGTAGTTCTAGATCAGAGAGCAAGCATGGCTCCATCATGTCCGAAGGTGATCCAGCGTAGGAGACAAAGAAGTGGAGTTAGTTCGAGGAGGCAACATTTCAATTTGCATTTGAAGGCAAGTAGCGACCATCTACACTCTCATCCCGAAGGACAAAGGTGAAGGGATTGGTTGGTAAGAGTGTGACTTTGGTTTTATTGATGCACTTGTCATGCAAACATATTCTTGTCTATTGAGACTATCCTGCAGAAGATCATGTGGCGTAGCTCGAGGTTCGTGGCTCGTAGAGTCAGTTGAAAGAGTGCGATTTGCAACATTATGCAAGTCTTTGATCCGCTCGAGGTTCGTGGCTCGTAGAGTCAGTTGAAAGAGTGCGATTTGCAACATTATGCAAGTCTTTGATCCGCTCGAGGTTCGTGGCTCGTAGAGTCAGTTGAAAGAGTGTGATTTGCTACATTGGAAAAATACCTTCATGTCCAAGTTTGGCAACTTCTTGAGACAAAGGAGGCAGGCATTTGCTTGCTTGATTTCTGCAGTCTTCGATTGAGTCCTATAGCTTGTGCACTTATGTGACCCATTAGAGGCAGTTATGGTGCGGCAGTAGAGACGAACAGATGATGAAGACTTTGCAGGTGAATCCGTTGTGATGTATCTTATGTATTTGTGCATCTTTGCAATGGATTGGTCACTCTATTTTGGAGTAGGCCCGAAGACGTAGCCAAGAGATCTGGTGAACTCCGTAATCAAATTGTGTCCCTAATGTGCTTGAATGATTTTTCATTTTCATGTGGATGATTCTATGTTACACACTTATATTATGCTAATGTTCACTTTCACTAACGTCAGAAAAATGATCCTATTGGTCCCTATTGTTTTGAGCGGGTTCGATGACTTTTCGGGCTCGCCCCCGGTATCAGATCATTTATTATCTTGCTAAAGACTTGCGATCATTGTTGGGACGCACACCCTAATGACCCTTAAGATGGATAACTCTGCGAGTGTGGACTCAAAATAGTCTTAGGAGTGTCGGGGTTGAGTCAAAGTCTTCTGTAATAAACCCATGGTTTAAGTCCAGGGTTTAGGGTTGGGGTGCCCATGGTTTAAGACCATGGTTTTGTAAAAATGCGCAGGATAAATAAGCGCTTGTGTAAAGAAGAAAGGTTAGGTTTTATGATGTAAGAAAGATTAAGGCGAAGCTAAGGTTGATTTTGTAAGGAAAGGTTAAGTCCCAGCTGTGTGCGTGGACGACCTCTGCAGCTATGTGCGCAGAGGGTTTTTGTAAAGAAGATTGAGGAAAGACCTACAGCTGTGTGTGCAGGGGCTTGCTGCTGTGTGCGCGGCTTTTTAAGGATTGAAGGGATCTGCAGCTGAGTGCGCAGATCAAACTGTGGTTTTGTAGCAAGTTGAATAGAACATAGTTTGTGGACGTAGCCCCTACACTGGGGGTGAACCACGT